>NCQS01103819.1:629-12116 GCA_002740445.1 Pachycereus pringlei
ACTCCATTTAACGTGATTTGTGTACAGAATGAATTTATAGTGGGCTCCATCAGACAGGCCACTTCTAAGTTCAAACCCTAGGTTAGAGTCATACTCGATATCATCAATTTCAGGAATGGACTGCATTACTTGANCAAACATACAATAATCACTCATGGACAGCTCATTAGTAGCATAAGTCTCATCCTCGACTGTGCTAGGCGGTGCAGGCACATTGAACTCCACCCTAGCATAATCTATTGAAGCATAGTCAAACATAAAAGGGTCAACATGCAACCAATCATTAAATGAGCCAATCTTATGAAAATCTATATTTTTTTCTAAAGCAGATTAAGGAGAGACGATATTGTAGTTTTCAAACGAGGCAAATTCAACATGACTCTCCCCTATATCAAATGTCAAACGTCCTCCCTTTACATCAACCTTGCAACCTGAAGTGGCCAACAAGGGTTGCCCTAGAATAATCTGGGCATACGTATCTACGACCATATCTAAGACGATAAAATCATCAATCACATAAAATTCACCTACCTTCACGGGAACATTCTCTAAAATTCCTAAAGGGCACTTCGTGGAACCATCCACAAATTAAAGTGAAATCGGTGTTTGTTGCATATCTCCTAAACCAAGCTTCTGGAAAATGAGATAGGGCATAAAACTAACACCTGCCCCAAGATCACACAAAGCCCTATCAATGCTCACTCAACTAACCATACAAGGAATAAAGAAGCTACCTGGGCCTGTAAGTTTAGGGGAAACTCTTCAAGTATCACCACATTACTCCCCCCTCCAAAGGGTAGGGTCTCAAATTCAGCAATTTTGTGCTCACCTATGGCTCTAGACACCTCTCCATCTTCCTTAAGCTCCATACCCATGGACTCCTTCACCTAGTTTTCAAGGTAACACAGTTACATTGCTTACGAGGATTTGCCTCAGGCTTACTAGGAAGTCTACCCGGGGGTGTAGATAAAGAAGTAGCTTGTGCAGCAATTTGAGCTTCTAACATCTTATTATAAGTAGTAAGCACATCAACCTTAAAGGTTGATTGCTTAATATACTCATCTTGTTTTTGCTGCACCAAAAGTATATTCTCTATCATAGTTTCTAAGTTGGATTTTTAAGGTGTTTGTTAGGGATAAGGAGGTCTTTAAAATCTAGGGGGTGGTCTAGAATTCATTAGAGGCATTGGAGGACCATTAGACCTATAGGAGAAATTGGGGTGATTCCTCTAACTGGGATTATAGGTGTTTGAGAATAGGTCATTGGTCGGTCTAGGGTTAAAATCCTAGAGTTGACTGGTTCATTAACATCTGGAGCAAATGGGCTCCTAACTTTACAATTCATAGTCAAATGATCAACTAACGCACAAATCTCACATGATGGGGAAGGGGTACTTGAACTAATAGAATTAACATTCAATCGTTCTAGCTTTTGAGAAATGGCATCTACCTTAGCTGAAAGTATAGAGATAGCATCAAGTTCTAACTTACCTCTAACCCTATTGGGTTGGCTTCTCTCATTAGACCATTGGTTGTTATTCAACGCAATTTCTTCAATAAGATTGTATACCTCGTCTTTAGTTTTGTTCATAAGTGTACCTCCCGCTGCTGCTCTATAGTAGACTTACCGGTTTGGTCACTTCATTATAGAAAGCTTGCACTAACATCCACTATTGAAGGCTATGATTTGGACATAGCCTTAATAGGTCTTTGAAATGCTCCCATGCTTCATATAACGATTCGTCCTCCCTTTGAGCAAAAGTAGTGATCTGATTTCTCAAACTTGTCGTCTTGCTAGGAGGAAAGAATTTCACAACAAAGGCTTTGGTGTGCTTATCCCATGTTGTGATGCATCCTAAAGGCAAAGAATGGAGCCACGCTCTTGCCTTGTCCCTCAATGAAAAGGAAAATATTCTCAATCTTATAGCATCGGTTGAGACGCCAATTAGCTTCAGCTTATCACACACCTCTAAGAATACCGAGAGGTGTAGGTTAGGATCTTCTAGTGGGGTCCCTTCAAATTGGCATTGTTGCACCATAGAGATAAAAGTCGGCTTAAGCTCGAAGTTATGGGCTTCCACGTTGGGTTGGCCGAGGTAATGCCCTGGACTCTTAGGGTAACAAAATCCCAAAGTGTCCTTCTTTCATCATCTTCACCTCCCGCCATCGTGAAAGAGGCTTCTTGAGCTTTGGCTCTTTGTTGTTCTAACTTCAACTTCTTCCTGCTAGAGCAAAAAGTCCTTTCTATTTATGGATCGAATTTAAACGAAAAGGGACTTTGCATATAGGTGGCAAAATCCTGCAAAAATCACTACAAACCACTACCAATGTAAATCAAGAAAAAAAAGAAAAAAAAACATAGCCAATCTAAATAGGCGAACTCAATATCCACAAAATTAGTCCCTGGCACCGGCGCGAAAAACAAGATTCCTACCGCAAGTGCATAGCTGTTACAGTATAGTCTTCATATCAATCCCATAGAGACCAAGTGTAGTTTATCGAGTTTTAACCTATTATAAAAGGGTAAGCGACTAAATTTTCAATCAAATGTCTCAACTACAACTATTTAACTATTGGAAGTTCGATCGAATTAAAGGTATCTAGGGAATTACTTCACCTAGTAAAGAGTTGGATCATTAGATAAAGCTATGCACTTTATCTAAATGGGATGATTCAAAGGAATGTAATCAAACTAAAAATTCAATCTTTTCTTTCGAAACAAGCTGAATTGCCTAAACTAACCCAATTAACATTCTTTCACATATCCTTGGTTTAGTCTTGCTTAAGGATTCTTCATTGCTAATATTTTCCTTTTAACAAACAACTCGCTTTCAAGCAGTCACTAAATTATGTTCTAACTTGTTGTTCTAATGGTGAGCCTCTCCTATCAGTACTTCACTCAACTATCAAGTGTATGCATGCAAATCTGGCTAAAACTTACTCATAACAGTTCATCCACAAGATAGAATTCAATCAAACCAATTGGACAAAGTACAGATATTAAAATCTAAAGATCGAACATCAATACTTTGGGTAAGAAGTCCTTACATTAAGAAAAACTACTCACTCATAATGAAAATATTCAACATCTAAACAAAAGTTCAAGAAGGGATTAGAAGGGAAGAAAAACTTAGCAACAATGATGGCTTCAATGGCTTCCAAAACTCCAAGCCTCCAAATGCCAATCTTCTACTCGAAATCCTCTTCTTACTCTAAAGAAAACTAGAAAAGTCCTAAAACTAATGGTAAAAGTGAGAGTTGAATGCTTTAATTTTTCTGTGCTCTCCCTCAATTGCAACTGAAAAGGAACTCTATTTATACACAAACCCAGCCACTCTCAGCCACAAGATGATGAAAGACGAAGAGGCAACAGTTTCAGGCTTACCACGGACCGTGGCTATCACCACAGAGGGTCCGTGGTCACCTCTCTCACAGCATTTGGTGGTTCTTCTTTCTTCTCCATAGGCATGGTACCTTAGGGGAATCTGTGGGGAGTGAAAACACACTCAATTGGGGCAAAGCAAGGGCAAAAAGGTATGGAAACCTGCACAACGCAAAAGAGATCCATGTCCAAGCATAAAACAGGAAAAGGAGTATATATTATAACATAAAGTGCACAATTTCAACTAAAAATGCAGCAAAATGACCCTAAAATGGAGTGCATTGTAAACATCTATCAATTTCCTCCATGCTACCACATAATGTCTAAAATTCCACTTCCTCTATATAGTGGGTGGTTTTGGGGATAATTAAGTTTAAGGTGGCTTTGGTATATTGGTTTATTAAGGGATTGATGTTAATGAGCATTTGGATTTATTCCTCTTTTGTTCGGGTTGTATATGTGCATATAAATTAGGTTGTGAGTTGATAGTTCGCGATCCAATGCCCTCTAGTAATTGAATTTTCGTTTCATTTCCCAAAGAATAATAAAAGAAAAAAAAATAAGAAGAAAAAAAGTCATGTTGAAAAAACAAAGAGAAAAGACAAGAAAAAAAAAGAAAAAAAAACTAGAAAAAAACCAAGTGATTGGTATTAGATATGTGAATAGCTTGCGTTCCTTCCTTGTTAACTCATTTCCTACTTGATTCGTGGGGTATGTTCATTGAATTGTTGAGGCTTAGAGTGCTGGTGAACTTCATCATTGCTTGGTGGTTTGTTAGTTGCTTCCTACACTTGGCTATATAGCTCTACATTATCCCAAATGCATTTGTCCGCTCCTTTCGCTTCACCCTTCTAGCCCACATTACAACCCATATGAATTACTCTTGATTGTCTTGTGTACATTGCATTCCTAGTTGTGGAGAATTTGAGAGTCTTGGCAAGCATATGGTGGATTGCATCGTTGAAATGAGTATTGAGTGAACACATGCTATATTTCAACCACATGAGTGGGGGTGATTCACATTTCTCCAAAGTGAGGTTCTACCAATCCATTTAGCTATACAATCTCATGTGCTCACATGATGTGCTTTATGGTTTCTTTAGGGTGATCAAGTTTGATATCAAGCTTGTGGTCTTATACTTCTTTGAAAACATTCACCTACTCTTGATTTTGAAATGTACAGTGTACTATTTGGGGTTGTCATTGATTGATATTCCTACTTGTGATATGCTATGACTTGCTTACTTTAAGGAGGTTGTCATGTATTTGAGTCCTATGTGCATCTCCCCTTGTTGGTTTTCTCTAGTGTTTGCTTAAGGATAAGCAAAGGTTTAAGCATGGGAGAGTGCTGAATGTCATATTTGCATGGGTTATTTCAGTGTTGAGGTGTCATTTTAGGGGATTTAGATGCTTAATTGTATGATTTATGCTCCTATTTCTACTATTATGCTTGGTTTCGCTTGTTTTGCGATTTTGTAGATTTTCACTTTCTCAGTCAAGTTATGTGAGTGGAATGAAGATTTTTTAGGCCTTATAGATCGAAGAAGATAGCAAAAGAGGCCCAACGACACCCAATACGATCATACCGTGGCTGGTACTAAGGTCTAGGAGGTCCCAGGAGAAGCAGTAGATCAAACAGGGAAGAGCCAGCCAGGACAGAGAGATTGTCTATAGTGGACCTCTTTCGCCCGGATCATTATGTTTTCTCACAGCTTTTTGACTTCGAGGCAATTTTTATTTTATGGTAGCAACATATTCACTATAAAAGGCCTATTTTAATCCTCATTCCATAGCCTATCATTCCATTTTTTTCCTCTCTTCAACTTCATCAATTAGATTAGAATTTAGATTAGAGAAAGAGAGAGTGAATTGAAGTGAAGATTTACAAGGATTTCATGACGGGTTTGCAATCGACAGATACAAGCGTGTTATTTGGCTGAGCACTTCTCTTCTCTTCTCTTCTCTTTTCTCATTTTTGGATTTATGTTTTATAATTTCGATTATGATTTTGATTTGATTTTGGATTTATGCAAATACTAGTTAAGTTCTTAATTTGCTGTTCATCTCTTTGAGTATTTTGAAATCGTTGGATTGTTTTATCGAATCTTAGAAGATTATTGTCTTGTGAGGAATTTGATCACTTTCTTGCATGTATTTGGTATTGGGTGAGGAACTCAAAGGTGAAATTTGATACTAGAACCCTAGGATTTGACTTGATTGTATGGAGTCTTAAGAAAGTCACACCTATTGAGAAACCATGAATATGATAATCGCGTTGCTTAACGAACGTAAACAAATCAAGAGCCCTTAAGAAATAGTAATTGGTTAGGTTAGGTATTTCACTTCAACATGAAAGAGGATTGTGATACTTCGATTGTCGATTTTAAAATAATCTATTGAGGAAGAAATGCTTGATTGCTACATAAATTGAGATATTGCTAATTTTGCATGATTCCTTGATTATTTAATCATTATATTAGATAATAGATTAGTTTAGTTTTAATATCACATTTTAATTTGGTTAGCCTATCTTGAGGGGATAAAGCACAATAGATCAACCTAGTTCTTGAGGGAGACGACCTTGATTTGCTACGACACCACCATGCGCTTGTGGCCCTACCAGCTTCCCAGCCCGCGACCCCTGAGCCAGTAAGAAAGAAAGAGAGAGAGAGAGAGAGAGAGAGTGGGGGGCAGAAAGAGAGAGAGAGAGAGGAAGGGCAACAGTGTGCCACCGTCACCCCGGTGACCGGTCTGCTGACCAACATCACACCTCCTTCATGCTGTAACCTGGGCAAGCTCAAGAATAGAAGGAGAGATTGAGCGCTAGAGCCACAGGCTAGAGATGGGCGGCTCGATGGCGGTTGCCATCGTTTGACAGCACCGAATTGGAGGTAGAGTGGCAGGTGGTGCATCGGGAGCAAGGGGGTGAACCAAACCATGAAGCCAACCCAAACTAAACCCTAAGATTAGTCCTTAACCTTGAAGCGAGGTTTGCGCTCATGATTTCTTCAAATTATTAGTAATTTCATAAATTTTACAACCCCTTGCATTGAGATGTTGAGTAGCGTGTGATTAATCAGATTGCATGAATCTGTTATTAGGACTTAAATGTGTTATAATGCGGATTGTGGGTCAGATTATGCATTGTTTATATTCTGATTGTTGATTATGCACTGTAATAATGCTTGTATGGCAGTTTGGTGGCTGTTGAATTGTTTAATGATAAGAATTAGGGGATGATGATGTTGAATTAAAACTGAGTTTGATAATTTGATGAATTTGGGGTTGAATCATTAAGTGGAATTTGAGGATTTTTTGGTGGGAAGTGCTGTGAGGAGGGAGCCTGAGGTGTTGAATTATTTACAGCAATGCAAGTTGAGCCCATAAGCGTGATACCAGGCTGATGCTGCTGAGCTGCTGAAACTAAAACCAGTTATGATAATTGTGGCCATTAAACCTTCAACGCGACGAAACTATTGTGTGCTAATTATATGAAATTGGAATAACATACAAAGGTTCACAAAAAGGTTACTTATCTCATACCTAGCTAGTCTGAAGTGCTTTAGGTAATTCCTATTTACGTTCGATTCATTTCTTGGTTTAATTCCTGAAATTATTTGTAGTGTGGACAATTTTAAACCATAGGACGATCCAACTGAATGGTTCAACTGAATGGTTTGATAGATTAAATCATTTGAAAGAAAAACTTCAATTAAGCATGGCGATGCCCCAAGAACATAAACTTGTTTTAAACTTCGTCTTTTACGTATAAAGGATTGAAACGAATTTAGAAACAACTAAAAATGTTTAGCAACCAAGCTACGATTTAAATATTAGCAAGTTATTTAAAGAGAAAGGTCTTGAGCTAGTAAACTCAAAATGAACTTGAGTGACTTTCCTTTTTGAAGGTAAAGAACTATAAACCGATAAAATGGTTATGGAAATAATTTTGGCCTGACAAGCATAATTATGGTTTTGTAAGTAAATTATTGAAATGAAAAGGACTGTAACTAACTTTAAGGGAGGAAAAGTATTTATTGGTTATGGTATGAGTTTGAATAACTGAAACGATTTGGTTTAGTTAAAAGTGGCTACGATAAGTGCTTATTAAGTGGTCATGGTTAAGGAACAAACCAAATTTACGGGAACCCTAATACCTAGGGAGTAGATCCAGAAGTGAGAACCCTAGTTGACCTTGATGAGGGTAAAGGTCCAATGTTATGTTATGCTTCGAGGATAATATGAAATGTGAGTGTAGACCTCACATAGGTCGACTGTAGATCTCCCCTAATTAGCATGTTTATGTACTCTTATGCGAGAATGAAATGATCTTATTTTCTCGAAATGTGAGTAAATTGTTTGAATTCTTACTTTCATAATTTTAGGAATTTAGAAAAGAGCATAAATCCTTAAATGGGTCAAATTTGATTGTAAATTATTCATTTTGAGGTGAAATGGTTTATTATGTTTTAAACGTGTCAATGAGGATTTCTTTTCTTCTTTAACCTATCAAGTCACCTTACTTGGCCATAAGTTCGAATGACAATCCTTAATGAGGTATAGACACTATCATATGGCCATTAGTCTCAGTAGATTAGTTCAAATTGGAGGATGAAGTTTTCTTTNNGTCTAATACGATAATAATAGTATAAATGTGGTGTACTTGCTACTTATTGGTATTGCTTGCAATTGTTTTGTTTTATGGAGTTGAGAATCATTCAAAGAGCGTGTGGTAGATCACCCCCTCCTTATTTCCCTTTTCAGTTTCAGAGTAATCGGGTATAAAAGTTATGCGGCGATGACCTGCTAGCAGCTATTTTGCAGTTATTTGGCTGCTGTGAATTGATGAATGTTGTTTGCCATTTGTGTAAATAAACAAGTCTGCTCACGAGATGTGTAAGCATGTAGACAGCTTTAGCTATGGTTGTTTCCTTTTCAGATTGGACCTATGTATATATTTTTGTATCGCATGTTATGAACTAATTTGAATTCAAGTAAATGGGATGTGTGACCCGTGGTAGTGATGCATGTCACTTAGTAATTAATTTTATCTTATTGTTAGATCTATAGGTACCCCTTAGCTTATGTTAAGCTTTTAAAAACATTACAAATATAGGCATAGCTCTTGCAGTTTTGTCCTGAAATGCCCAATCACGCTAGATTTAAGTTTTGACTTTTATTCTACATCACTAAACCTTAAAAGCCTTGGGGATTTCTTCTGGAAGTCCTGGCGATGTGGCGCCTCCTTAGGATAAGGGGTGTTACACAATGCCTCTAAAAGATGTGTCTTTAATCTCATTTCACCTTCCTTCTCATCAAGAAATCATTTTTGAGAGAGAATTTGATGAATGAAAATTGCAAATTATGATTGATTTAGGAAAAGAAACTAAGATTAAGCATTAACTACAGAAAAGCAATCAAAGGAAAGCAAAATCAAACCAAAAGATTGAATTTTTCATTAGTTGAATAATATGCCTATAAGAAAGTGTCCATGATAGAGGCTACCTCTCAAATAATCAGAATCAGCTAACCAATCCCAGTCCAGATGTTCGAGCATTGGTCCAAAAAGTCTTAGGACAAGAGTTCAGCTACTGTGATCTGTCAAGCAAGCCAAATCAGTCTTGGTTTTGCTATTTGATCTAGTAAAGTGTAGGTCCAGCCTTTTTTGGGGTAACTTAGCTCATTTGCACAGTCAAACAATGGCTAACAAATGAATTAAGTTGCTCCATTTCTTTTGAAGAATAATACAACAGCACCAACCCTGCCCAGCAGCATAGCAGTGGACCAATTTTGAGAGAGAGTCAGTTTTGACTCCATGATGGCAGCCAGCTTTGACACGTTTAAGGGCTTGAAAAGGCATTAAAAATATTATCAAGTAATGCCCTAAAGTAGCTCATTCAGATCACTTCGCAACAACTATTAACCGGCATAAAATCAAAGGAAATTCCCTTTGATCTAATGTATAACTAGCTACTGTACTTACCGATTACACAAGCTAATCATCCCATCGGCAGCTAATGCCCAAAGGACTTTATTAGCAGTACTTGGATGCTTCAAGGGCTTCACACCTCAATAATAGAGATTAGCAAAGTAATTAGGTGTCAAAAATCAACTTAGAGCTATTGTTTTAGGTTGTTTGTAGTTTGCACTTGCTTATTGTTTATAGTTGCTTCTATTTTCTGCTTTAACCATTGTATAAAGGCCTATTTTTAGTTGTATTAAGACAGTTGTTAAATATATGAAGTTGAGCATAGCTTTTTTTCCTCTAAAACTCTCGCTAGCTGTCCTATAAAGTGGCCAATACAGGTGGGTTCTAGTGAGTCTCGGTTTTTGGTCTAGTGGTGTGTTTGTATCCAAATTGGCACCAAGGCCCCTGAATTTGTCTTGATGGTGTGTCTTTATCCAATCTATGTTCAGATTATCATGGTTCTTGAAGTTGTGTCATTGCTCCAGTTCAGTTTCACTCCAGACTAGTGCATTGCAGTCAGATTAGTTTGCTCTATCTGGTTGTTTGTCAACAGTTTACTTTGCTATCTTGCTTATTCTACGTCATATTTGGAATCAAGGCTTAAGCAACTCTCCTCGGTTTGAACTTCAGCCAAAATATAACCTTTAAGTCCAAACACATAATCCACAAAGAACCTGTTTTTTCAAGAATAGGCAAGATGAGTGGTAGCATGTCACTAGAGGAGAAGTTTGAGGCTTTAATGAAGAATTATGAGTACCTTGAGAAGTAGAACAAGAACCTTAGGAAACAACTTGGGGAATCTCTCAAAGCAAAAGGAGAACCTTGCATTTATAATCTCCTAGCTCTTCGGAGCAGTCATATGTAGAAGAGGTTGATAGTTAGGGGAACCCTTTTGCTTCCTCAAGTGAGAGTGACTCTGAACTAAGGCAAATGAGAGGCAGAATGCACCATCACAAGCAATCTAGCTTTGATATGAAGATTGAGATCCCAGAGTTTAAAGGAAGGCTAGATCCTGATGAGTTCATTGACTGGTTGGATACAATTGAGAGGGTCTTTGATTACAAAGAGATCCCTAAAGAGCAAAAGGTCAAGCTTGTGCATTAAGGCTGAGAAAGTATGCATCTCTCTGGTGGACGAACCTCTGTGCCAAGAAAGCTAAGAAGAGGAAGAGTAAGATCAGAACCTGGGTTAAAATAAATTCCAAGCTTAAGAACATGTTCTTACCCCATTCTTACCTTCAAGACAATTATTCTCAGTTATATAGTTTGATCCAAGGAAGCATGTCTGTTGCCAAATACACTCGAGAGTTTGAAAAACTCATGATTAAATATGATTTGTAAGAACCTGAAGATCAAACCATAGTGACATACCTTTGGGGCTCCTAGTGTCACGGGTTGATAAATTCACTCAAAAGGTTGATAAATTCACTCAAACTTAGACCCATGTGGCCTAACAAACTTTTCTTAGAACTCTTTCTTTGTTTGCTAGTAAGCCTTGAAGGATGCTTAACTTAGACTTGAGAAGCTAGGTAAGCACACAAACATGCTAAGAGAACTTAGAGAGATAAAGTAGAGAGAAAGATTTTGGGAGAATGCTTTGTATTGCACTTGAATGCCTGGTGTACAAATGAGCCCCTTTGGGGGTATATATGCGCATCCACCTCCTCAATGGACGAGTGGAGATCTATTTGATCCTACAGCTAAGATCGTACATCTAGAACATTCTATACAAATATCTAAGATTTTACACAAGTGTGGAATAGTGTAGAACCCTCTGGAAGCCTCTAAAATATATTCTGGAGAAATCTAGGGAAATCCAGGGCATTCTAGAGTATTCTAAAGCGGTTCGTGACATCCTCCCCCACCTAATTTGGTAACGTCCTCATTGCCTTCTTGTCCTCGTATGTTTGAATTTGCTCCTTGAATTGCCACAAGTGTTATATGGGCTCCCAGTTAGCTTCACTCATGGGCGGTCCTTTCCCCTTGATAAGGAGTTCATATGTTGGTGGTTGGTTGGAATACCACACCACCCAATCAGGTAAGACTTCTTCCATTTCCTTATAATGTTGCACCCTGATGCCCATAGGTGCCCAGCGTGAGATGCCCCACCTCGGATCCATGTTATCTCCATGATAATTC
>NCQS01103853.1:0-10369 GCA_002740445.1 Pachycereus pringlei
ATAAAAATTCAATCTTTGTAATTTGTGATTACATCACGAACTTGCAGAGGCAACAGATCCAGAGGGCACAAACTTGATCATCACCCCCTCAAAATCAATCACAATTGAAAAATAGATTAATAATATCATGGAAGTCAAATAGCAATTTAATTCATCTAAAAGAATAAAAGCAAAATTAGACAATTCAAGATTTTGAAGACCAAATGATAGTGAAAGAAATTCAACCATAAAGGATTTGGCTATTTTATTTGACGAACAAAATTAAAATGGAGAAATTTCAGCCCTTTGAAAAATTAGAACCCAATTTGAAACCCTAAACTTTGATTACACACTGCTAGATTGTAGATCAAAATGGAGAAGGATTGAGAGGAAGGAAAGATGAGAAGAGAGAACGAGAGGTTCTGACTTCTAACTAGCAATAAGGCTTTTATATATATGTGAATATATAATGGATATATTATTGTTATAATCAAATTATCTTAATTTACCATAGATTGGAACAGTTCTAAGAGTAATGTGGACTGGAACAGTAGTTGTTCCTTAAGGGTGGGTTTTGGCGCTGTTAGATATAAAGATTAAGCTTCAAATACCACCTAAAAATGTTTTTAACTCTTTTTTGTTTTAATTCCTTAAAATAGACTTATGGAATGCATAATGTTGGATCGAGATTATGCCTCCTTAAGTCCCATAAACATTGAGATCCAAAATTTGGGAATCTGATTGAACATAAACTTGAATCCAAGAACGAAAATTTTGTGATGGCTTTTTGGGCCCTTTTTCTAGCATGTGGATCATGCTTTTAATCATGAGAGGATTTTTCTTTGACTTAGGTGAGGTTTGGATGGGGATGATGCTCGTATAAACATTCGATTTGATGGATGTAGACATCAGTTTATCACAGACAAATTCAGTGTTAAATAACTGAATCTTCTAGGCAGGTGTAAATACACTTTTTCTAAAGACTCTATTCACCTTTACATGCAACAGGGCTGCCTTAATAGGTATTTGGGATACAAAGAAGCCTCCACTATTTGCGTATTGTACTCACGAAGATAGGACCCTAAATATCCAAGACATGACAAAAATTTTAGGGATTATGGTGATAGTATAACTCTCTTGATCACACCCAATAAAGGCATGCCATTCACATGCTACAATGTCACATTTTTATAGAGATATTTATACCTCTTCATGAAAGGATAACATCCTTTGATAAATATCACTTCAATATGGACATATCTCTTCATAAATACAACCTTTTCATTAACAGGCATAAGTTAGTTAACCATCCAAACTATCTTGTATCCCTTCAGAAATAATTAATCAAATTAATTATTTACCAAAAGGTGTATTGCAATAATTAATTATCAAAATAATTAATTATTATTTAGGCATAATTCAAAAATATATCTCCATAGCCATTTTTATGAAAATAATTATTTTATTAAATTTCCAATATTATGGAAATTATTACAACAATCCCCCATCATTTCCATAACAAAATGGTTTGTCAAATTTTCGGAGGTCTCATGCATAGATGGAGGTATCTTGCGATTGAACCCCTATCTTAGTGACCTATCCATCAAATGATCAAGATAACATGGTAGGTTATGCGTTGAACCAGTTATTCTCTCTGACCACTTGCATTTAAGTTACACGCAAGACTTTCATCCCAGATCACTTAGTAATTTGGCACAATTAACGGTCATGTGTCCTGTATCCATTTTCGAAGTGCTCTGGAGCCAAACCCAAGCTCTACATAAGCGGCCAAACTTCACACTTACTTGGTAAACCTCATCAATACCCCATAAAGTATTAATGGAAACATTTGAGTACAAGAAACAAGTTACACCATTGATTAAGTACGAACAACTTAATCAAATATTTATTTCTATACCAATTCAAATGTTCTCCAATGAGGTTTATTAAGTGCAAAAGCTCACCCTCCATTTAAAAATATGGATTATTTAGCACTCCACTTGGATGGTAATTGTAATGGTGAGTGCTAACAAGTCACAAAGATGGTGTACTTTGACTAACTGAATTTAAGACTCAATGTTTTCACGAGCGTTAAGTTGAGGTTCACCATGGGTGACTTAGTCTGGGCTTTACACCATCCATTACATAGTCATTAAATGTGTTCCATGACTTTGATGACAATAACTTTGTAAATGTCTCAAGAGTTTAGGTTGTTATATTAAACACAAGTGTATATTTATTTTTCCATTCAGATTCATCACCTTGGTAAGTCTTAATAATGGGCTCTCTAGACTTACAAAGTCAACTATCTATTAAATCGAAGTCCATCTGTTAAAACTTGGATATCACAACCTCTCGACAAGGTTTATATATGAAAATATGTTCATATTTTCGTTCAAGTCCAACTTGAAATTATAGTCATAATTTCAGTTAACGAACTTAAAAACGTATTTCATCACCATATAAACATGGGTTACTCGCAGCATTTACTCTAAACTAGAGTAAATAATTTTGCATTATTCATATGGAATTTTTAAGGTATATATATTCAACAACTAATGTAAATACTTACACATTTACGTTCGATCCATATTTATCTTTAATTCTCTTATGACTATACTAAAAGTATCCTGGCATGATCATAAACAAGTCCAACAACAAAATTTATACATATGGACTTCCTCTACCTATACTAAAATATTTCAACAAGTCCATTATATAGACTTTCATATTTTAGTATACTAAAACCCTTGAAAATAAATGAAATATCATATTTATTTTCATCAAGCGTGAAACATTTATTCTTCCCAATTCCAATCCTTAAAATTGAAGTAAATGACATCCAAATGTCCAGAATAAAAATGTAGACATTTAGAAACCATGCTAAAATATGCATTAACAAGTCCAACAAAAACATCCATGGACTTATACTTCTAGCAAATTAGAATTACATAGAGATAAATAAGTTATATTTCACATTCATTTCTATAAAGCACGAATAATTTATCCTTACATTCACATTAATTAACGATTCATAACCACATTTGTGAATCATAAATATCATGTGAATATATATGTTTTTTGTCTAAATGACATTCAAATATGCATGTTAATACATGGACATTTATTTTTCTTTATAAGGAAACATAGGAATAATATACTCCTAAGACATATTAAGTTAAGGTACATGCATAATAGTAAATTTTCATGCATAATGCAACCGTTATAATTACTTTGAATTCCCCTATGACTGATACGAAAGTAATCAATCTTCCAAGAAACATGAACTGAAACCTCACAACCACTAAACATTGTCATGAATATTTATCATGACAACAATCATGATTAACCACATGATACATGCCTTTTGATTAATGGCGTTGAGTAGAAAAGATAATAATTAGCCTTTTTATCAATCAAATGTTTAATTACCAATAAAAATTGCACACATACGGACAACTGTGGGCTATGGGCTGTGGATAATAACCAATGTCAAACAACTGTGATCTTCAAATGCCATGGATTTCGTAACTATAATCATGGATGTATTGTACAGTAATATACCCCATCAACAACTATTCCAATAATGAGTTAACTATATATGCAAGTTAACTTAGTCAATTATGCCCACCATAAATATAAAGTGAAGTAATCCCGATATGGCAATATAACATCATATCAATTATAATTCAGTTGAATGAATTACATGAATGATTATAGACTCCTCAGTCTCATAATCAAATTTTATATACATGGTATCATAGCCTTCAAAGGCCACTACAGTACATAAAATGTACCAACTAATCAAAATTTGGTGACAAGAATGTTGATTACATCAAGAGAAATTATAAACTAGACTCTACCAAAATTCATCGCTATTGCCATGTCTTATTCCATCAAATCATCGATTTGACACGTAATAAAAATGACTTCTTTGTAAAAGATGAAATAGAGTCTTTAGATTTTTGGTGTAAACATTCAGTTTGATGGATACAGATATCAGTTTGTCATAGATAAACTAAGTGTCAAATTAACTCAGACTTCTAGGCAGGTGTAAGTACGCTTTTCTTAAATACTCTGTTCACCCCCGCGTGCAATAAGACTTCCTGAATATGTCTTTGAGATACAAAAAAGCCTCCTCTATCTACGTATTGCACTCACAAAGATAGGGCCCTAAATTTTCAAGACATGATAGAAATTCTAGTGATCATGGTGATGGTATCACTCTCTTGATCACATTCAACAAAGGCATGCCATTCACATGTTGCAATGTCACATATTTATAGAGATATTCATATGTCTTCATGAAAGGATAGCATCTTTTCATAAATTCCACTTCAACATGGACCTATTTATAAATACAACATTTCATTAAAAGGTCAAGTTAACTAACCATCCAAACTAACTTATATCCCTTCATAAATAGTTAATCCAATTAATTATTTACCAAAAGGTGCATTGTAATAATTAATTATCAAAATAATTAATTATTATTTAGGCATAATTCAATAATATATTTCCATAGCCCTTTTTATGGAAATAATTATTTTACTAAATTTCTAATTTATGGAAATTACTCTAGTAGATGATTTTCTTTAAAAAAACATGTTCTATGAAGCATGTTTTGAAGCAAAATGAATTTTCATATCAAATCTTTTCATCATTTGATGAAACGGAAATAATTTTTCATTAAAAAACATTAATTTCATTATTTTATTAGCGAAAAGTGTCCATTGAATTGTTGTATCGAAGATAAAATATTAACTTTGTGAAAGAATTTTGAGCTTAAAATTCATATTTAAGCTTCTTTGAATCTTTCACATCAAATGATCAAATTTTGATCCAAACTATTAAAGTTAAATTAGCCGCATTGTTCGGTTTACCACATCATCAAGGAAGTAGATGGAAGAAAGTCCACTTCCTTGATTGTTGATTCCCATATGGAAATTATTTTCCTTTATTGAGATGGAAATGACCTTCCATCCTTTATTTCACCAAACAATGGAAAATTGAAAAACTATTTTATGAGAAAATGAATTTGTCCCTCTACCAAACCACCTTAGAGGGTTTAGATGCGTTGGCCATAGTACAAAATCCATCACCCAACCCCTATTGAATAGAATTTCTCCTTAAGTTCTCTAATGGTCTCCTTTGGAAGGTTGGGTTGAAATTGAACCCCAACTTGTGCCTTGACTTGCTATTGTAAAGCCTCCTCATAAACTCTTGTCATCCAGGGGCTTGGAGCCTATTGACTTAGGCATTTTGATGAATGGTCTCTTTTGGACTGGTAAATGTTCACCTCCTTCAATCTTGGGTTTGCTCTTTTTAATGAGGGGCAAGAGTTTCAAGCATAATGAGCTTTCCTTCATCAGCTTCTAGAGACACCTCTTGGGCCTCTATCACCTTCTTTTTCTTCTTTCTTCCCCATGCTTACTTTGGCATTCAACCAAGGATTACCACATGAGTGTTTGGACATCTAGAGGTTATGTAAACCATTCCTTCGTATTGAAGCACCTTCTTGGAGTACTTTTTTCTTTGAGTTGGTGCGAAAGTCATAGTTTTAGGATTAATTAGAGGAATTTGGGTGGTTTTTAAGGGGAAATAGAGGTACTTTCCTTGTTAAGAATAGGGATGTGTATGGTTTTGGAGTACCTCAAATCGGTTCGAAATCAACCAAATTGTTCTACTTTCAATCCCTAAAATTTTCATATAAGGCTAATAAGATAGTCCTTTGATGAGCTTGGAGGAGAAGGAGCTTTATCTTTAAAAAAAAGGATTTTATCTATGAGGTATTAGGTTTAGTGTTTTCAATGTGTGTAGGCACATAATACTTAAGGACAGTTCCATCTTCCAATTTGAAATTAAGAACAAATTACTATACTTGTTAATTCTCATCTAAACATGAGGTTAATGAGGCAGTTGTTTGATGAATCTTGAAGGGGCCACAAATATTTCAAAAATATGAGTTTTGGAGATGGTTTACGCTACCCATAAATGAACATCTAAAGCGAACGTTCAGGACTATGTCATCAATTTTAGACTTCATAGAACAATGTTTAAAACTCTATTCATATGGGGAGGAGGGCAAGAAGACATTGGTGGCCCTACCTATTATATAGTTTGTATATTATGAAATAGAATAAAGAGAGAGAAGGATATAATGGACTTTATTATTTGCTAAGAAAACAAGCAAAGCGATCTCTTTGGGCCTTTGTTAATTAGTCCATGTGTTTAATGCTAGCAAGAGCTAATCACTGGGCTTGTCTGATAATGGGCTTCATGTTTTGTACACAAGGCCCCAAGAGATCAGACAAACTTACGAAGCTTGCAAATGTCTAGGGTGTTCATGGTTTGGGTATTGAAACAAAATGGATGACGGGTTGGGTAATCAAAAGTTCGGGGTGGCCGTACTTTGAATAGCAAATTTTGGATACCTGAATTTCGAGTATTTGAAAATTCTAGTTCGAGTTCTCGGATACCCAATAACCCAACATCTCTTTCATCTTTTTTTATTTTTGTTGTATCATAACTAATTCTATACACACCCTACCTGATTGTTCAATCAAATATTTATACATTTTTATTCTCCTATTTACCTAATTTATGCTTGTAATAGTTGTTAAATCTGAATTTTCATTTGTGTTTATTTATTTTGTTGGTAAATAAAGCATCACAAATAAAAAAGAAAAAAAACTCAAGCAAGGAGCATGTTCTAAAGTTACGGCCCATGTTTACATTAGCCCAATTGACATATCAGTCTCCTAAGTTGACCATGTGTAGCTCACATGACTAGCGTCTTCTTTGTTAGGCTCACTGTGCTTCATATCCATCCTCTTCCTCCTTTTTGCTGATTCCATCACCAACCCCCAGCACTTCATCTTCTCCATCTTTTTCGCCTAGTCAATGAAACTGCCTTCCTCTTTTTTCTCCATCACCGTCCATCACCATCAATTCATCAACTATCCAGATTTTTCTGGAGTGGATCTCTTAAGAAATAACAGCCCCTAAATTTTTACTGAATTTAACCGTTGAAGTGAGATGCAAAGACGCAAAGTAACTCCACTTCAGAACAGCAATCATGGGTAACAATTATCCAGCAGAACACATAGATTTTGTGCCAGATTTTGTAGCAGTGGAAGTTGACTAGGGGTGGAAAATTATGTACAAATAGCGGTTGAAGAGGAGGTAGCAAGGCATCAATTGAGTAGGTAGCAATCAATTCACTAGCTTGAGTTCAATTACAGTGTGAGCACTTGCAATTCTGAGTGTTGGGCTTTTAAATTTCACAAAATTGCGTTCCAATTTTTGGGTGTAATTTTCTGATATGGGTTGTATTCGAATTCTGGGTTTATTTGCATGGGACTTTGGGTAGTTGAATAGCAATTTTTTTCTCTCTATATTGTTCTTTTGTTGAGATTTTGGCTACTGGATTGAATGAATTTGCATATTTTTGGTCGAAAATTCAGCCATTAGATTAGTATGTTTTTATTTTTTCACACTCTATTTTTTCCTTTCAGTGGTACTGTTACTCTATTTCATGTTTCTTCAGTGCCTTCATCTTCTCATTTTTGTTTAATTTAATTTAATTTAAATTTATTTGCTTTGCTTCATTCACAGCACCTTTCTCCTTTTCCCCCTTCATTTTTGTTTCTTCACTATGACTTTATACTGGTTTTATTTTTTGAGCCCCTTAGGATTTGTGTAGCTTTGGTTCATTCATACAGTAGTAATGCCACTTTCTTTATTTTCATTCTTTTTAAAAATTTATTTGGTCACATGTTACTGGGTTTGGTCTCTGAAGTGGCAAAAAGCAAACGGACATTATTTTTTCAATATTAATATTATGCTTGTTCTTTCATTAATTTATTTATTTAGTTGGAGTTTGATTTTCTTGATTATGATTCATAAATTTAGCTATTTATGTTTGTTTATTAGAGATATTTGTAGTTAGCTATACAGTACTTGCCGGATTTTATTACAATTAGACACCGTACGCTTGCGATAACATTTCATATCAATAGGTTGGCGCTATTATCGGGGATGGTTTTGCTTTACTATTTTTGTTTATATTTGAGTCTTTTGTTAGTTTTGTGATTCGTTTCATTTTTGTTTGAGTGCTTATAGTTGGCTCACTTTTATTTATTTATTTTATTTCTTGTCAAAAAAGACAACATATGATTGTAGGCGTGGGACTTGCATGATTGTTTGGGTCAAGGAGCTAAAAGAAGATGACTCACTAGGATCGAACCTGAACCTGAACCTGAACTTGAACTTGAACTCGAAAAAATAGCTGGACAAGGTAGGAACGAAAGAGCATTGAATGAGATCTTTTACCATCCATGTTTAACCGCACCTTCATGTTTTAATTTGCTTGCCCTAGGTGCTAATATGAACATTAAACTAGAAACACATTACATTCAAATGTTCCCTAAATTAACTGGACTTGAGGATGGTTATTTATTTCTAATTGAATTTGGAGAAGTGTGCGATATGATACATTTTTATAATGTGCAAATTGATGCGGTCAAACTGAAATTCGTTTATTTCGCCTTAAAAAATAATGAAAAGAGATGGATATATAGTTTATTCAGTTTGACAATGAACGTTTTTGGAGGTACATAGAATGATTTAAGAACTTGTTAGCCCAATGTCGGAACCATGGTATAGAACAGTGGCGTGTTTGTAAAATTGTGTACGAGGGTTCAGACCAATAGATTAGGACTATGCTAGAGTCTATGCATCAAGGTGGATTCTTATCCAAGAATCCTATTGTTGTTTGGGGATTCTTAAAGGACTTAGCTGAAAAGACAATATAGTGGGAGACCACTAGAGATGAGAGTCTGAGTTCAAGAATTGCTAGTGCCAAGGAAAATATACATGCAGTGTTAGACTTTAGCCATATATAGTCTAAATTTGCAGCTTTAGAGAACCAATTAAAGGGGTTGACTACTCAACAACCTCGTGCTATTCAAAATGCTTCTACATAGTGTTCTCACTATTGATCCCTAGACCGTACCTTGACTACCTGCCCCTACTATGGTCACTGGTTATCAGCTGGAACAGAGCAAGTGAACATGGTTTACCGAAGACCAAGAAATGATCCTTTTGCACCAGCCTATGATCTTGTGTGGCAGAATCACCCTAACTTTTATTAGAATCAGGGTCAGAATTTAGAAGGAATTGACACCTATATTGGACTATTACCTAGAAACACACAATCATCTCCTGGCTATAGTAAGATTGATAAAAGATTTAACAATCTAGACAGATCACAAAATATCCTAGAGAAGGTAATGAGGATAATGGCAGAGCAATTGTCTTAGCTGGTCACAACCAATGGGAAAAAGGAACATTTCCTAGTCAAATAGTGCCTAACCCAAATAGAGGTCCATCTTCGATGCACCCACTAGTTCAAGATATTATGAAAAAGGTTAATGTAATAACTTCACTTAGGTTAGGTCGTTTAATTGATCATAACTTAAAAGACCTTGTGGATGTTCTTATTTAGCTTTCTCTATCTTTGTCTCCACCATTTCTCCTTGAGAATGATTTTGCTACTAGGAATGCTACTGATGGCTCCCCAATTGACTCTTCCCTTTCCCAACCTACTTAATTGGTTGACCTTAAGGAGACTATGAAAGATTAGTCTAAGAGGGCAGATGATGCATCTCAGCCTTCAACTATTGAGCCCTTTCTAAATAGGCCAAGGAACAAGAAGGACCTGATCCATGTTGATAAGATTAGAGAGACCTCTCGAGTCAAAATCAACATTCCCTTCTAGATGCTATCCAATAGATACCTCCCCATGCCAAGTTCTTGAAAGGGTTGTGCACCACAAAGAGAGTGACCGATGTTCCAAAGAAGGCTTTCTTAGCCTATAATGTGAGCTCTATTATATCACACCAGATCCTAGCTAAATATAACAACCCTAGTTGCACTGCCATTTCCGTAGTCGTAGGGGACCAGATCATCCATAGAAAATTGTTGGATTTAAGGGAAAGTGTCAACTTGCTTTTATACTCATTGTATGAGAAGCTGGGATTGGGATAGTTAAAACCCACTACCTGCTATTTTTGATGCGATTGATAGTGTCAATTGCCTAGAGGATTAGGATAGTTCAAGTTCATATTTACTGTAGATTCCATTGCTCTAGAAGCTATGTTTGTTGCTAACTCTAAGGCCCAAATATCTATCATTCTTGGTCAACCTTTTCTAGCTACTTCAAATGTTTTGATCAATTATTGGAATGGTATGATGAAGTTGTCTTTTCAAACTTAACTGTTGATTTTAATATTTTTAATCAGTAAACACTACCTGCTATCTTTGATACAATTGATAGTGTCAATTGACTAGATATGCACACTTGTGATGACTTATTCACTGATTGTTT
>NCQS01103952.1:0-20069 GCA_002740445.1 Pachycereus pringlei
CATATACATACACGTATATGTATATTGAAAATATTCAAAGACGGGTAGAATCAGAAGTACGAGTACTTAGAAGAAAACCGAATAATGCCCAGCAGTAACCGCTAAGAAGGGCAATGTGTAAGTGTCACACACTGTCGATGATGTCATTTTGTTAAACCTTCTTCCTCCAATGGCCTTCCTAATCACCGATCTATGTGCCATCGGCAAGAAAACTTCAAAAACCATCATTCTAGAGGTGCGTGAACCCCACGTGCCATTGCGTCAGTGGCGTGTTGCTTATATGGGTCGCTTCTCTTGACTCTGCTTTAGCTGATCTAAATAGTAGGAGTCTTGAATCTTGCCAGGTTATCATGTGTCGAAGGTTATGGCCCATCAGCAGCGATTAGGACTATAGTTTATCATCCCATGGGTGTTTTTAGGGATAGACAAGACACCATAGTTTCCAGCTGGGGCCAAAAGGCCCATTGGGAGCTGACCAAAAGAAGGGACGGGGACTTGGAGAGCGGTACATGGTGGTGGCACTAGGACTGAGAAATAGAAGCTTTAAGGCCCCATTCAGGCTGCATAGGGGGAGACTAAGCGAAGTGAGTGGGAAGAGTTATAGAGGGGGCTCGGGATAGAGATAAATAGACAAAAAAATTGGTTATGACTTGTCTTTGGGTTGGGTGCCCTCCTTAGTCCCTAAACCCATGCCTGGATCTTCTTTTCCTTTTCCTATTTTATGTTTTATGAAATTAGTGGATTATGCTCCATATAATGGTCTACCCACATCTGCACTCTATGAATTTATTTCATAAAAACTGTTTGCCTATAAAGTCATCGAGTGGCTATTTATGCATATGTTTCATGTTGTTATTTGGATATGTCACAATTTTATAAATCAGTTTCATAAAATTTAAATTCATAATATTATAAGAATACATTTTATGTAGTTTGTGAGCAATATTTGAATTTGTTTTGTGTTATATTCTGAAGTTTTATTTTAAATTCTTTCTATATTATTTAAATTTTTAATACTATATGGATGTGTTCTATACAATTATTTGTGACTAATATTTCAATATGTTTCATTTAAATTAAATTTGTGATATTTGTTTTATAATTTGCCAACAGCATTTCAAGATGTTTAAAGTTGACTATAATTATCTAAATTAGTTTATGCTATTTGGGGTTTCATGAACTTTGTTTGTAACATGTTATTATGTAAATTCGTTTTATATTTTTGTGAATATATTTCACAATGTAGTTTCATTAATCACACAAATGTGTTTTATATAATAATATGATTTTCTGGTTAGATATAACTATGTATTATAAGTCTTTAAACAAAGTTTAAAATGACAAATATGTAATATGTTACCATGATTATATAAATTCATTTTACAATTTCATGCATATCTATTTTACATGACTAAGTTAAATATATTTGTGATGTTTCTAAATTTGTTAGTTTAACAATTGAGTATCCCATGACCATGAGCTTTGTTTTATCGAAACAGTGGCAATTAAATAATAAAAACTTCTAATCTGCATCTATATGTGACGATTATTGGCGAAATTTTTGATCATACGACATGAATGATATAGTCTTTGATAATTTAATTATTTGAAAATATGTCTAATGTCCATCTATTAAATATATACTTCTAGATATGTTAACTAAAATATGATTGGTGATTTGTTTACCAATAAAAAGTGGGATAGCACTAACTATAACACATAATGTCAAAAGATTTAGCTTCTCTCGGACGAGTGTGAATTATTTGAATACTTGACGGCTTCAATGTCTCCTAGGATAAGCAAAGATGATAATGACAAAGATGTAACTGCTAGTGAGCAGTATCAAGATAGAGCCTAAAGGCATACCAAAAATTATCGAGGAAGGATCAATCGACATGTTTTACTACGTTATATTACATGCATGTTGATCTAGTGGGGAAATTTGAAAGCTATTCTATTACTAAGTACATGTGGGATCATCTTAGTATCAGGTGCAACCAGATTCATTTCCCCTTGAAGCTCCAAACCTACGGGTGGTATTGCCAAAAGGAAAAAGGCCAAGGGCAATAGAGTGAAGATTATAGCACGTGTGAAGTGCTATAACTATGGAAGTAAGGGATCTTACGCTCATGATTGTGTTGAGGCCACTAAGATATCTTCATTCACAGTTACCCCTTAATGATATGTGTGCTCCCAAGTATTAGATGTTAACTATGATGCCTAATGGATTCTAGAGGTGGGAGCAACCAGGCACATAGTTTAGGCTCAGGCTGGTTTTTTGAACTTTCATCGCTACTCGGTGGGTTCACATACTATCATTTTAGGAAACGATAGCAAGGAAGATGTGCTTGAAATAGGGACATATCATCTCAAACTCTATGAAGGGAAAACATTGCTTCTCCACGATACTCCCTATGCACCAAGGGTGCAGCATTCCTTTGTATCTTTTGTTTCTGAGATTAGTTTTCTCTTTTGATTTTCATCAATATGTATTAGATATCTTGTAAAATGGCAATTTGTTTGTCCATACAACATTGAAAAGTGTTTTTGATGTTTCAGATGAAATAAAACATCTTTCATTTTTGCCTCATGTTCCACTCTGTTTTTAGGCATGTTGGACTTAACCATGAGGGCAAAGATAGAGTGATCATGAGGGCCAAGATAGAGTGAACAAGCTAGATAAAGATGGTTATTTAAGATCAACTCATTAGGGTTAAGTTGCCATATCGCGAGTCATGTCTAGCTAGCGAAGCAACTATAAGGTCTTATGGAAAGGCTTCGAGGCATTGAGTCTCTTAACGCCATGGAGCTATATGTTATTCATGATATAGCTATGTATACCTCTTATCTCACCGCAATTAGGTACTTGATATGTGCACACACTTTGTAGCAGAAGTAGAGACTCAATTGGAACGAAAAGTTAAAACTCTTCATACCGATGGGGTCGTGAATATCTCTCTGATATGCTCAAAGGTTTTTACAAAGAGAAAGGTACATGAAGACAGCTCATAATTCCACACACCCCGCAATAGAATAGTGTTACACAACGTAGGAATTAGACATTACATGACATGATCAAGTCAATGATGGCACATGCTAAACGCCTAATCAGTTTTTGGGGGGAATGCTCTGCTTAAGGTAACTTATATCCTTAACGATGTACCAAGCGAGAGTATCCTGCCACACTATATGAATTGTTTTTTGTAAAAAAGCCATCCTTGGACCACTTGCCCCATAGACTTCGACTGGCTATGTGCATAACCCAACTCACAAACATGGTAAACTTGGTCCAACAGCTATGAAGATAGTGTTCATAAGATATCCTGTACACTCCCAAGGATATATGATGTACGAGGAACACCCTAATGGTGGCATGACAGAAGTAGATTCCTATAATATCGACTTTCTTTATGATGAGTTCCTAATTATTGGTGAAATAAAGACAAATATCAAATTGTATGAGTTATAGCAAGACATTCGACCATCGTTTAGTGAGGGGAAGGATTTGAATTATAATCTAGACACCAAAGATAGCACACCTCCCCTATCTGAAAGGAACAAGGGAGACTTGTCTACTTAAGAGAATGAGCTTCGTCCTCAATCTTCAATTCCTAATGAGAGTCTACCTAATGATAAGGTTTATCCCAATTTCACTGTTCCTGAACATGTAGTCAGTCATATGTTCAGAATCCCACACCTCCAAAGGATAGTGGGAGTGGTTCTCCACATGTTTAGGGTCCCACTCCTCTGACAGAAAGGGGGAGGGATTCCCCACCCAGGCAAAAAAATAATGAAGCTCCAAGGATCTGAGTAAGCATGTAAGAATTCCTTGATGATATGTCCACATCGAAGAGGAAATATGCCTATACACCCCTTTGGATGTTGAGGAACCAATGTCTTATCAAGAGACAATTGATTCATCAAATCATAAATGGACGGATGCTAAAGGGATGAGATGGACTTAATGGCAAGAAACAAGGTTTGGGAACTCATTGAACTTCTACTCNNNTATAAGTCTATCAGAAACAAGTGGGCTTTCAGGATAAAACATCGGAGAGATGGTTTGAGTGATAAGTTCAAGGCCCACTTACTCCTAACCCTTGTTGCCCATTGGACTTTGAGTTATTCTAAATGGACATAAAGACTGTCTTCCTTAGTAGTATCCTTGAGGAAGAGACCTATATAGGCCAACCTATTGGTTTTGTATCAAAGGGACTAGAGGATAAAATGTGTCATCTTAAAAGGTCTACATATGGTCTTAAATAATCTTCTAGATCTTGATACTTTAGATTCCATGAAGCGATAAGTTCATTTGGCTTGTCTATGGTTTCAGAGGATCATTGTATGCATGTCAAAAGAACAACCGGTGGGGATCATATTTCTTATCCTATGCCCTTATGACATATTATTAGCTGGGAACAACTAAGAGATGATCAAAACTACTAGGAAGTGGTTATCCTTTATTTTTGAGATGAAGGATGTGGTTAAAGTTAGGTATATGCTAGGTATGGAGATAGTTAAAAAACATCCCAAGAAGCTCTTTGGTTTGTACGAACAAGCATACATTAAAAAGGTCTTAGGGTGTTTTGCTAGCACTCAATGCCAAGCATATAAACACTCTAGTTAAGAAGGGTCTAATCTTATGTCTTGCTCGATGCCTTAAAATAAATGATGAAAAAGAGAAATGAGCAATGTTCCCTGCACTAATGTCGTAGGAAGTTCAATGTATATCACGTTATGAACACCAGACATTTACTTTACGGTTAGTTTGGTAAAGCATTACTAAAGTAACTTAGAACCTACTCATTAACAAATCCTCAAAAGAATCATGCCCTACCTTCATGGTATTACAGATTTAGTCCTTTGCCATCAAGATGGAGACCTCAAATTTAGTAGATACTCATATGTCGATTGGGGTGGTGACCAATATGACCCTATGTCAACTTCAGGATATGTCTTCACCCGTGGTGGAGGAGCAAGTCATGGTATAGTAAAAGGCAAAATTGTACGACACTATCACTGTCAACTATGGAGGCAGATTGTGTTGCATGTTGCCATAGAGACAAAGGCCACTGCAATTAAGTATATATACATGAACAAGGTCATTGTTGTTTCTTTGATTAAACCTATACCTAGTGATGCATTCAAAACTCATATGTTGAGTTTAGGAATTCGTAAAGTCAGTACTTGGAGGTATCTTATTATATGACGAGCATATTTCTTTTGTAAAGAGCATTTATGCAAAGATTGATGCTTCTTTTTGAATGCTCATGTTTTACTATCGTATGTTTAACCATATTGAGATAATATAGGCTTCTGATTGGCGTAGTCACATATGTAATCATCCTGATTCTTAAATTGCAGGCAAGATGAGAGTAAATCACATTAGCACTAGGTGTGCAATATTAGTTACTCATATGGGAAGTATATGAATAAAATAAAATAAATATAATTGCCTTAGTAAGCCTAACATGAGACTCGAGGGAGTCGAATATGAAATAGGATTTCATATTGAAGCCTTAAACCTGAATCTTGAGTGTCAAGATTAACGTTTAGTAAGTTGATTTAATAGCTCAGGTTAGATTCTTAGGTGAAAATGTACACTAGTGATTCGCGTGGCATATAGAGTGACAAGCCTAATTAAGTGGGAGTTATGCCATGACACACATTTCATCCTGTGTGTGCTTATAAGACGATCCATAAATGGAGTTACAATTGACTTCCCTATCTCTTATCACTGTGTGACCCTATAAATGATGACCCTTTGACTTAAAGCTATGATACTTAAAGCTATGATATGAAGTTGAAGCTTGATGATGCCATCTTACTACATTTGTTAAGGACCACGATCTATATGGCTCAGTGACAACACATTAGGAAAGTAGTTTAGCTAAGATGAAATGTCATAAGTGTTTAAGAAAAAAATCCATCCATCTTCACCATATCTGTAACACCCATAAAATTCTAATTTCATTTAATTACTAATATTTAACCTAAGTGGCACTAGACAATCCAACGGGGTGTTACGCTGTATATCCAATTAGGAAACACAAGACTAAGTATCATGGAATATCCCTTATTGAGCATTTAATACTCAGCCAAACCAAGGAGTTCCTGTCGAGCACAATAAGTTTACACCAATTGTTCAATCCACGTAGTTTATTTAAGTCAGCAGTTTCTAAGTCATATGCATCAGTGGCCTCGCTCTAAATTGGCATCCCATTCCCATGCTCATGATCATCACTTGAAAAATAAAACATTTTAAAGAATGAGATGAAACTCAGTAACCACCACCCCTAACAGTCAAAACCATACTTAAATTCATTTCAAACAGTGTTAAGGATTGGGGAAAGGTAACTTAAATGATTGATAAATGGTGGCTGATCAATCTGATCTGAACCCTTAAGTTCATTTAAGTTTTTCTTAGCTAAATTTGTAATATAGAGGTGAGCGACCACACTAGGTCTCATGGCTTGCATCTAATTTAAATGCAGCCGATTATCCAGTTCATGGTGTCCATTAATTGGACAGTCACTGATAACCTGACCTACATCCATCAACCAGATGACACGTGGCCACTACCATGTATGTAAATGCCAGGGGAAGGCTATAAGGCCATCTTATGCTCAGGAGCAAACATCTCTCGTCTCACCTAATTCATTCACTTAGTTGTAACATTTAAGTGTAGGTCATGTACCCAAACTTCCAAATAGCTCATCCAGTACCAATAGAGGTCCAAAAACCATTTAAAGGCACACTCAAAACAAGTCATTTAAAGGCACGTTCAAATAATTGAACATTTCATTCCAAGCTGCATGTTAATAATATTAAAGTCTCGTTACGCATCAATCTATTAAAGAAGGTCCCTGAACATCAACTCAAATCAACCAAAAGGATAACCCATATGAAGCACATCTTAAAGGGACATTCAGGGGATTTACAGCATTACTATTACCTGGCACAAAGCAATGCCTAAGCTTGAGCTCGAGTTTCTAACTTGGGTCTATTCAATTTCCAATAGCGATTTTGTTAGCATTTACGCTTAGCCCACAATCCAACTTAATGAATTATAGCCTATAAATCACTTGAAAACCCATTTCTATGCCCAATGAAGAAGTTAGACTCCAAAAATAATTTTTTATGAACTTGTGAGATTTTATTTCTTCAATTAAACCCTCATTTAGCCTGTCTAGATTAGAGACAAAATTTAGGTCCAACTTCCAAAGGCCCTAACTCACGTTTTAGATGTAGGATTTTGGAGATTAATCACGTTATAGGAAGAGAAATTCGTCTACTATAACTTTAATTTTAAAGGGATTAGCAGATTATGGCCTTAACATGTTCAAATTCAACCAAGTTCTCAAACTATCCCAGTAGAGCCAAGATGTGCACAGCCTCCGCATTTTTGTCATGCCTTTCTAAGTTTAACTCCAATTAGCATGATTCAAACTCTTAGATATAGAGGACTTCTAGATCTATAAACCATTAAAATTCTATAATTTTTGAATAAGCCAATATGAATCTGTGGTTTTTTAAAATTACCCTATGTTCTAACTGTAACAGTGGCGATAACTCCCTAAGTTTTTACCTTAACCACTACCACCATTGCCCAAAACCTTTATAATGTAATCATACAATGTCTCCGTCATTAAACCACATCCCAATCCCCTCTCCAAGCTTTAAAATATTGAGGGTTTAAGACAAAAACTTTAACTTGAAAGAGTTCAAGAAAAAAGAGGGGAGTTGAACTACTTTTAATTCCTCAACTAAACAACTTAAATCTAAAACGTCAAAGAAAATATTTTAAAAAATAAGATTCATTACTCCAAATGAGGGTTATGAAAAAAAAATTAAGAGAGAAACTTGGATTAGGGTTTTCATTAACCCTAGCTATACTCAACCAAAGGAATGAGAACGTGGGGCGGCTGGTGGCTATGCGGCTGGCAGGAGGGTGGTGTCAGCATCGGTGGACAGTTGTTGGCTAGTGGCTGCGGGTTGAGAGTGAGGGCGTGGGGTGGAGAAAGGGACTGCATAAGTTAGAGAGAGAGTGTGTGCGAAGGAGAGAGAACGTGAGGAAGAGAAAAAGTGTGAGGGATGTATGTGTGGGCTGATTAGGGACGGTGGGCGAAGCTCTCTAGGGTTAGGCTTTAGTTGAAGGAGGGAGAAAGTTGGAGGAGGGATATGGAAAAAGGAAAGAGAAGAAGAGAAAATATTTTTTAAAAAACACACAGCTTGGGGGGGAATTTTGGCTGATTCAAAAGCCTCATTTGCATCAACAAATCTTTATTTAAATTTTCCAAAAATTTTAGGTGCAAGGAATCAAAAATGAAATGTTGTTTTTTGCTTTGATTGACTTAACTAGCTCCTAAAACTACACCCTTAAATTTCCTAAAAATTTAATCATCTTACGAGTTCAAGCCCTCTAGGTCGGTCCACTTCAGAAAAACGAATATTTATAATTATAGAAATTTTTGGGTTTTACATTCTATGGCCCTTAAAGAAAGTATCATCCTCGAATTTGCACGCACTTGATTAGTGGAACAAGTGAGGATACTTGGATCACATTTCATGTTGTGGTTCCCATGTAGCTTCTAATATCTCATGATTGGCCCAGTGGACTTTCACTAGTGTTACTATTTTCTTGTGGAGCTATTTTTCTCTTCTATCTAGGACGTTCATTGGTTGCACCTCGTATAATAAGTCTTCTTAAAGTTGACAGGTTCTGGTTCAATGGTGCTGGAGGGTTCAAGAATGTACTTGCGTAGCTATGATACATGAAAGACATTATACGCCCTTAGTAATTCTGGTGGTAGTTCCAATCGATAGGCTACTTTTCCAACTTGTTAATGGATAGGATATGGCCCTATGTGCCTAGGGCTAAGCTTACCCACCATGTCAAATCTCGTAATGCCCTTGGTTGGTAACATCTTAAGGAAAATATTGGCTCCTACCTTTAGAGGCCTATGCCTTCTATTCGCATGGCTTTTCTGACAGCTCTGAGCTGACTTTATTAATTCTTGGATTACCCTAACCTTTTAGGTAGTAGGTTGGATTAGGCCAGTTCCAATGGCCAACACATCGTCAATCTCATGCCAACATAGCGGCGTTCTGCATCACCTATCATATAATGCTTCGTAAACCATCATCCCAATACTAGAATGGTAACTAATGTTGTAAGAAAACTCGATCAATATCAATTGCTCATCCCAAGCTTTCTTGAAGTCCAAAACATAAGCTCATAGCATGTCTTCCACTGTCTAAATCGTTCACTCAATTTGTCCATCTGTATTTAGATGAAAGGTTGTACTCAAGCATAGTAATGTCGCGAATGCCTCTTGTAGCTTCTTCTAGAATCTAGATTAAAATCCGGTGTCCCGGTCTAAAACTATAAAACTTGGTACCCCATGTAATCAAAAGATCAGCTCTAAAATGCCCATGTGCTCTTCATTGCTATTCTTTTTGAGTCTGTCTATGATGACCCAAATTGCTTTATTCCTTCTCAACATAGGTGTTAAGCCCAGTAGAAAATCCATCAAAACTAAGTTCTATTTCCACTCAAAAACCTCCAATAGTTGTAAGAGTCCTGCGGGTCTTTGGCGTGCCATTTTCACCTGCTGATAGGTTAGACACTTAGACACGTAGTCTGCTACATCTTGTTTCATATTACTCCCCTAGAAGGTCTGTTTTAAGTCCTTATATGGTTTGTTTCCCCCAAGGTGTGCAGAATGTGGGGTGTTATACCCCTCATCTGGAATTTTCTTCTTAAGTTCCTCCACAGCTAGGACACACCCCCAACTTTAGAACCTTAAGTTTCTATCTTCATGGATCACGAAGCATGGTGCCTTCCTTATTAGTACTTTAGTCTTGATCCCTTCTAGTTGTGAACCAGTTTTCATGGCTGCTCGAATTTCCTCGATAAGAGTGGGTTATACCTCTATGTTATAAAGTATGGATTTATCCTTCTTTATCGCTACATTGATCTCCAGCTTCTTAAAATTCTCACATAAATCTCTAGGTAATATTAATAAGTAGGCAGGTTCGGGTATGGCCTGCGACATAATGCATTGGCTACCACATTTACCTTCCTTGGGTGGTACTAGAAGTTTATGTCATAATCCTTAAGGAAGTCTAACCATCTTATCTGCCTCAGGTTCAAGTTCCTTTGTGAAATCAGTTACTTTAGACTTTAGTGGTTAGTAAAGATCTCATAGTGCATCCCATACAAATAATACCTCCAAATTTTCAATGCAAATACCACTACTGCTATTTCTAAGTCATGGGTTGGATAGTTCCACTCATAGATCTTCAATAGTCGGGAGGTGTAGGCTATGACACAGTTGTTTGCATCAGCACACAACCTTGTCCGTTTTTAGATACATCATTATATACCTCAAAATTCTTGCCATTGGTGGGTAATATCAATACAGGTGCACTAGTTAATCTCGTTGTAAGCTCTTGAAAGGCTTCCTCGTACTTATCAGCCCATTAATATTTAGCAGTTTTCCTTATCAAGTTAGTAAGGGATGTTGCAACCTTAGAGAAGTTCTGAACAAACATGCAATAGTATCCTACCAATCTTAGACAACTCCTCACTTATATTGCATTCTTGGGTCCTAGCCATTGTGTTATAGCTTCTATCTTTTGAGGATCCATAAAGATTCCCTCTCTACACACTACATGCCCAAAAATGCCACTTTTTCTAACTAAAACTCACACTTCTTCAATTTCACATACAATTCATTTTTCCTTAGCACTTCTAAGACTATCTTCAAATGATGGGTATGTTTCGTTGGTGTCCTCCAGTGAATCAATATGCCGTCTATGAACACTACTATAAATTGATCCAAACAAGGTTTAAAGACTCTATTTATGAGATCTATCAATGTGGCTGGGCATTAGTAAGCCCAAAAGGTATCACTAAGTACTCATAGTGCNNGTATCAAGCGCAAAATGTCATCTTAGGTATGTCATTCTCCTTGATACGGAGTGGATGGTAGCCAAATTGAAGGTCTATTTTAGAAAAAATCCCTGCACCCTTTAACTGGTTGGAAAGGTCATCTATCTAAGGCAAAGGATAGCAGTTCTTGATGGTTAACTTATTAAGCTCCCTATAATCAATGCATAACCTCAAGGCTCTATTCTTCTTTTTCACGAATAGCATTGGGGCTCCTAATGAAGACGTACTTAGTCTAATGTACCCCGTTTTTAATAATTCATCAAGCTGAACTTTTAGCTCCTTAAGTTTTGCTGGGGCCATCCGATAAGGGGCTTTGGAGATAGGAGTTGGTTTTGGCACCAATTCAATGTAGAATTCTACCTCCTTACGTGGTAGTATGCCAGGGAGCTCCTCAGGGAAGACATCAGGAAACTCTTGAACTATTAAAATGTCCTTAAGGGATGGCTCGGGGCTTTTAATATCCACCACATTGTATAACAACCCCTCATAACCTCATCCTGCTAGCTTTTAGGCTTCTATTGTTGTGATAAGTCTCACTCTACACTTCTGGACCTTCCCTTTATGAATTACCTTTTCTCCTTTAAGCCTTATTAGGGCTAATCTTTTATTTAGGATAATTTATTTGTGCTTAGGATTTGGATAACCTGCTCAGACCCAAAGTCACATCAAAATCAGTCGACCCACATTTATACAGGTTAGCTAAGAACTCATGACCATGAATTTGGATAATGCAATCCTTATATAACTCATCACACCTCACTGTATTCCTATCAGGAAGGACCATAGGTAACAGAGAGTGTCAAGATATAGGAACTAGCCCTAATGCCTCAACCAACATGACAGAAATGAAAGAATTCATAGCACCAAAGTCAAACAGAACATCAACAGGTTGAGTCTTGATAGAAAAAGTACCAGTCACTATGTTACAAGCATCTTCCGCTTCTTTCCTTCTCATCACATATACCCTGCCTTTAGTATTCCAAGGTGGTTGATTGGAAGGTATAGGCTTGTTCTACTGGGGAACTCAGGCTTGGTTGTTCGGGTTTGCTCTTGCCCAGCCTTGTATTGGTAGTATTATTATGGTTGTTATCCTTCATGCCTCTGATCAGTGGTGGTGGTGGATACGGGCAATCTCTCCCCTGATGCTGAGGGCTTCCACAACTATAACATCTGTTATTGGTACAACACTCATGCACATAATACCTTGACTTCCCACAAGCATTACAGGTTACCCTAAGTCAGTTACTAGTGTGCAGTCCACTATGCAAATTGTTATTGTTGCTATGATAGCTCCCCTGAGGCATTTAGGACGTACTGACATTGATGGTTGTGTCGTACATATCCTCATAGGAAATATATTAACGGACTAACATCCTTTCTTTGAGGTTTGGGTCTAGCCCTACCTCAAAATGGTTCATCTTCAATTTCTCATTTGCAATGAAGGCAGGGGTAAAGTGATAGAATTCCATAAATTTGGAAGCATATTCCAGCACACTCATCTTCCCTTGTTATAACTGCATAAACTTGTTCTCCTTGGCTTTCTAAAGGCATATTGGGCAGAAATGATTCTTGAGTAAGTTCTTAAACCTCTTCCACCCAAACCCAGGCTCATACTGTCTTTCCCTTAGAGTAGCCCATCAAAGGTCGGCCTCATCCTTTAGGTAGAACACAATAAATCCTAGGTTACATTCCTCAAGGCACTAAAAAGTATCAAACAACTTCTTCATGCCTCAAATCTAATCTTCGAATACCTTGGGGTTAGAGGCACCATTGCATATCAGTGGGTTATGGCTAGCAAGCCTTTTAAAAATGTAGTAGTTGTCCTCCCTTGTCTCTTTTCTTTACCTCCACCACCTTCTAGAGGTGTTCATTTTGCTGTTACATTTGTTTCTCGTGTTTTGGTAGCAGCTCTAGAAGTAGGAGGTTTGTGAGGTCTGTCCTAGCTGGTGGGTTGGTCTCATCCACATTGCTAGGGGTCCCACCCCTATTCTTAGGCCGAAGGACTTCCACCCTCTCTCTTAAGCTAGCTATAGTGTTCTCCAGATTCATGTGGGGCCTTACAGTGGGATGGGGTCCGATTTGAGATTCTCCATTGATTCCCAACATCTTAATCTAGAAATTAATCGAGTTTAATTTCATTCTTAATTGTTTGCAACATATATTTTACACTATTTTAGCAATCCACCCTGATTTACATCTCCATCATTGAACAGACATATAGTAACATTCATGGGCATTATTTTTATATTGGCCAATTGGCCTAGAATTTACACAGCCAAGTTTTTATGGCACATAACCACATGTATCACACATCCTCTATTAACATCACCAGTTTTCATGTTTAGATCAAACACGAAATTCTTACAGAATCATATAAGCAACCGCACTCATGTAAACTTAATGAATAAGTATGAATATAATAGAAATGATAAATGTTTTTCATACAACTATATTTTACACACGTAATTCGATGAGTTCCTCAGTTCTAACTCTACTAACAAGGAGAAAAAGAAGGAAAAACAACAATCTTTAACATCTAGCATCATTGGCTTCAAGTAATCATTCAACATTTGCTACCTAAGACCATCTAACAGACGTGCCCCCTGACACATCCTATCACACCTTCCCCACTTTAAATAAGCATCAGGTTTAGATTCATTTGCAAGTGCACTTTCAAACTCTGGTTCTTCCATTGGTTTTCTCTCTGGTACCTTATCCAGGTCTACTTCTTTAGGATCCTCATCATTTGTCTGCTCTTCCTCAAGGTCTTCATCCTCTATGGGTTGCCCCTCGGGGTCCTCCTCCTTTATAGGTTCTTCCTTGTCCTCCCTATGCTATTTGGTTTCTTGGGGGTGGAACTCTCAGTGTCCTCCTCATCAAGGGATGATGAGGTCTCCTCCTAGGTTGTAGGTGTAGGGGGTTGATCATATGGGCCCACCTCAAGTAAATGGCTAACTAACTCTGTTAAGTTGATACCAATAAGATGCCATTCACACCAACAACACCTCTTCCAGTCACGAAGCACTCGAACCTTAGGGTATAGCTCATTAATTCGATAGTGCCATTTGGGTCATCTCAATGAGTCAAGAGTAAGAAAAGGGCTTAATTTTCACCAAGTCTATGTAAATATTAGGCTTATCATCTAGGTACCTATCTATGAGCTCCTCAACTCATTAGACACACCTAACCAGGTCAACCCCAGATTGCTTAGCTATTCTCTTGTGGAAACAACAACCCTCCATGCAATGACAATGTTGCATATCATTCATCCTATACCCAAATAATTTCAAGCAAGACACATACTCTAATACATTTATATAGGTGTATGCCTCCCTTTTCTCGTCCTACACTTACTCTCCACGTAGTTCTTAAGTCTGTAGGTTTTGAACTCTTTATTTTGGATTATAACATTCCTAAGCGAGCTTTCAGATCTGTGAATATTTGCTCTGATACCACTTTGTGACGCCCCGAAATTTCTAATTTCATTTAGTTACTAATATTTAGCCTAAGTGCCAAAGGACAACCTAACGGAGTATTATCGCCATATTTTTTACTAGGAAACACAAGGCTAAGTATCACAGAAAATCCAGTATTTAGCAATAAATGCTAAGTCAAATCAAGGGGTACAAGTCGACCACAATAAGTTTACATCAATTATTTAATCCAGGTAATTTATTCAAGTCAACAATTTCTAAGTCCTATGCATTAATAGCCTCACTCTGAACGGGCATCCCATCTCATGCTCATGATCGTCTCCTAAAAAACAAAACATTTTAAAGAATGAGATGAAACTTAGTAACAATCACAACTAACCGTCAAAACCATACTCAAATTCATTTTAAACAATGTTAGAGATGGAGGAAAGGTAACTCAAATGATTCATAAATGGTGGCCGATCAATCTGGTCTGAACCCTAAGTTCATTTAAGTCTCTCTTAGCTCAGTTTGTAATATAGAGGCGAGCGACTCTATTAGGTCTCACAAGCAAATAGCTAGGGAACGCTATAAAGCCTGCTTATGATCAAAAGCAAACCTCTATTGTCTCACCTAATTTATTCACTTAGTTACCACATTTAAGAGTAGGTCATGTGCCCAAACTTTCAAATAGCCCATCTCGTCCCAATGGAAGTCCCAAAACCATATAAAAGCACGCTCAAAGCAAGTGATGTAAAGGCACATTCAAACAATTCAAAATTTCATGCCAAGCTTGAATAATAACATTAAGGTCTAATCACACATCCATTTATTAAAGAAGGTCTCCAGAACATGAATTCAAATCAATGTAAAAGATAATCCCCATAAAGCACATTTTTAAGGGATGTTTAGGGGAGTTACGACATGATTGTTACGTGACCAAAAGCAATGCCTAAGCTTAAGCTCGGGTTTCTAACTTGGGCCTATTCAATTTCCAATAGCGATTTTGTTAGCCTTTATGCTTAGTCCAAAATTGAACGTAATGAACTATGGCCTATAAATCACTACAAAACCTATTTGTATACCTAATTAACAAGTTAGATTCCCAAAATAATTTTTTGTGAACTTTTGAGATTTTATCTCTTCAATTAAACCCTTTCTTAACCCATCTAGAGTAGGGACAAAACTGAGGTCCAAATTCCAAAGGCTATAACTCATGTTCTAGATGTTGGATTTTGGGGATTAAGCCTATTCTGGAAAGATCAATTCGTCTACTATAACCTTTATTTTAAGGGGATCAGCAGATTCTAACCTTAAGAGGTTAAAATTGAAGTTCTTAAACTATCCCAATATAACCTAGGTGTGCACAATCTTTGTATTTCTATTATAACTTTTCGGGTGCAACTCTAATTGGCATGATTCAAAATCCTAGATGTCGAAAGCTTCAAGATATATAAACCCAATAAATTTCACACTTTTTAATGAGCTAATATTAATTCATGGCTTTTCAATTTACCCCATGTTTTGACTATAACAGAGGCGATAACTCCCTAAGTTCTTGCCTTAACCACTACCACCCATTGCCCAAAACCTCTATAATGTAATCGTCTAATTTCCCCTTCATTCAAGCACATATCTCAATCCCCTAATCCAATCGAAGCTTTAAAATACTGAGGCTTTAAGATCAAAACTTTACCTTGAAAGAGTTTAAGGAAAAAGGAGGGGACTTGGACAACATTTAATTCCTCAACTCAACAACTTAGATTTGAAACATCAAAGAAAATATATAAAAAAAGCTAAGATTTGTTAATCTAAATGAAGGTTTATGAATAAAAATGAAAGGAGAGAAACTTAGATTAGGGTTTTCATAAACCCTAACCATACTCAAACAAAGGAAGGAGAAGGTGGGGCAGTTGGTGGCTGGCTGACTGGCAGGAGGGCAATGCTGATGGGCAGCGCTTGGCCAGTGGCCGCGAGGTGAGATAGAGGGTGCAAGAGAGAGAGAAAGAGAGAGGGGGAGAGAGAGAGTGTGCAAGTTAGAGAGAGAGTGTGTGTCCGAAGGAGAGAGAGAACGTGAGGAAGAGAAGAGTGTGAGGTGCCCGTGGGCTGATTAGGTATGGTGGGGGAAAGTCTCTAGGGTTAGCGTTTAGTGGAACGAGGGAGAGAGTTAAAGGAGGGAGATGGGAAATGGAAAGAGAAGAAGAGAAAACAATTTTTTTTAAACACAGTTTGGGGGGAAAATTTCGTTGATTCAAAAACTTCGTTTGTATCAACAAAATCTTTATTTAAATTTTTCAAAAATTTTAGGTGTAAGGAATTAAAAATTAAATATTGCTTTTGCTTGGATTGACTTAACGAATTCCCAAACTACACCCTTAAATTTTCCAAACATTTAATCATCTTATGAGCTCAAGCCCTTTAGGTCGATCCACTTTAGAAAAACGAATATTTATAATTATATGAATTTTCGGAGTTTTATGATATTAGTCGGGCAATTATATGGGGTATATAATCATATGATATACAAGATGATTTGGGGTATCATATTTTGTAAAAGTGTTATATCATTTAGATGATACCTTAATATAACACCATTGGTTACTTTTTGATTTCACATCCCATTCTTGGTATGAAGCATGAAAAATTGTGATTCTTGAAGAGACATGTGGTTTGCGGCCTACATAACCAATTAGAAGCTATTAGCCAGCCCTAATTATATTAGGTTTGTCGGCCACGTAAGCTGCCTAAGTGATGGAGGTTATATAACCTAAACCTATATAAAGAGGGGTTTATGGATTTAGCTAGTGTTAGAGATATATTAACCCTAAAACTAAGCACCTCCCGTCTCTCGTTCTCTCTCACAGCTATCCCACCATCAACGAGATTCGAGTTTGGGGCATGGATTCAACGGTGACTCTAGTAGCCACCGATTGACTACTATTCATATTGATTTGTGGGGTTTCCCGAGCAACGAGATTCTATACTTTTGTATTATGATAGGTTCTTTGATTTGCCAACACACACCTACCATACAAATTAATAAGAGTATTCCAGACTTTTTATGTTTTCCCTAACCACCCTAAAGTTCTACTGTGGGCCAAAATCGACCCTACTGTGGCCTAAACATTTATTCAGCTTTGGACACGGCCCTCACCCCACTCTAATTTTCCCAAAACATTTGATGTTGTTGGTTTAATCCTATACTAGTCTATGTTGACTAAAAGAATCCCAAAACATGCGAACCGTAGAGGGAAGGACACTGTTGTTCACTGAATCGCAGTTCAATCAGAAGGCGAAAATGGGCAGATTCCCAACAGCATTTACCTTCACCATCGCCTTCCTCTTTTTCTCTCTCTTCATCAACACTGCTCGTTCCTCCTCCTCTTATGACAACAAGGTATGCGTTCCTCCATTGCATTCATTCAGTATTTCCCATAATCCAAATCCAATGTCGTTTCGATTGATTCAGATAGTTGAAAATCATTGTCGATTTTGAATGTTTCAGAACCCATACAGCAAAAGCTGTGTAGCCATGAATTGTGATAGTAAGCATCCAACAATCGCTCATTCGTTTTTCTTCTCTCTTTCATATCTTCTCCATTTTTTTAAAAAAAAAATCTTTCTGTATTCGTTATCTGCAGCTGTTGGGATTAAGTACGGCAAATATTACGGAGTAGGGCATAGTGGGTGCCCAGGAGAAAAGGCTTGTGATGATCTCGACACTTGCTGCCAGATTCATGATGATTGTGTTGGTAAACATGGTCAGTTTTTCTCCCTATCAATGATGTATAATTTGACGGCATTTATTTATTAACTGTAGTAGTGTATTTCATATTTATCATATTTTCAATCTCTAAAATATGTCTCAATGATATCTAAGAGCCATCGATGGTGTTGCTTCTCTAACTAACTACAGTATGAGTTGTGATTCGCTTGCCTAGCTCTTGAGAGGAGGACTTGCCTGTAGGTGGCATTAGTGGTGTAAGGGAGAATATCCCAATTTAATTTTGTCACTTCCGATGATCAAGGTCAAGTGGATAATTCGACTCCAGCATAGACTGCTCTGGTTGTTGGAGTTAAGTTGTACAATTCTAGAATTATTTCTATGATTAACTGAAATTCCATCTACGTGCAGATGATTTCCTCTTGTACGTCTGAGGCAAAAATGAAATAGTAATAAAAAAAAGATTGTTCAAATATAAGACCAAAATAACTGCTCCTAAGCACCTTGTTAATTGCATCTGACACACCCTAGTGATTTTCATATTGCTGGAGTATTAGAAAATCATGAGTTGGGTTTAATAGTTAATCGTGAATGCAGTTAGCCCCACAATCAAAGGATAGGAGGAGAAAAAAGGGGGCATCTTACAACAATACCACCACCACCGCCTACCTAGTGTGGGTCTCACTTTTGCGGGGTCTAGGGAGATCCAGCTGTAGGCAACCTTACCTGTACCGGCATTCCTACCCGTAGAGAGGCTGATTTCAAGAGACCCACAAAAAAGGATTTTCTGAAAATATTTTATAGAAGAAAGCTTTTATGAAAACATTTAATGGGGAAAATTAAGGCCACATAGCAAGGAAAGACTAAGATAAATTAAAAGGATAAGTTGCTGAAGCTATGAAACACAAGAACAATATAACAGAGGAAGGTAATATACCTTAACAATCAGAGGTAAGCAAACGATATCTCTTCCCAGAAGAAAGTACTACCTGCAGACAAATACGACATACGAAAAAACCACTACCAGCACTAAGCCACTGTAACCAAAAGACATCTACGGGGTCGATTCTCTGCGATCTAAGATCTTAATCCTATCTCGCCACAACCTCCTATCTTGAGCCAGGTCCTCCGTCAAACCTACAGCTTTCAAGTCTTCTCTAATTACCTCGTCCAAACTCTTCTTTAGTCGACCCTTCCCTCTTTTGCCTTCGGAGATATTGATCATCTCACATCTCCTCACTGGAGCGTCCACACTCCTCCTTTTCACATGGCCAAAAAGGGTCATCTTGTGAAGCATTAAAATCTAGATCCCGTTTAACTTATAATCTGATACTTTTGATTTGATTCTTTGCTTTAATTCTTTGCTTTCATACTGGAAGGGATTATATACTCAACAGATTAGCAAACGATGTGAAAAAAAAAAGCTTGTAATTATACCCTTCAATATCATTTTGTGCTTTCTTATAAAAATCTAGAGCATTATTAAGAAAATAAGAAACCAAACCTCATGCGTGAAGTTAAGGCTAATAACATTACAAAAACATAGTTGTAATTGTACTCATATTTGTCATACTTTCAGCTTCCACAATATATCTTAATTTGATATTTACAAATGCTAAATCATGCCTGTCATTTTGGGGGTGCTCACTCTCGAACAAGCTTCAGCAAGTTATGATCTCGTCACTCAGTTTTTGGAGGAAGAATAACCTTTTTAGGGGGCATCGAATTTGATGGTGCAATATCTTATCTAACTTTGCTCCCCACTTCATTGTTTCATGATGTAGAGATTAATTTTATTGAATTATGAAAATTCCTTTAGGGTCCAAAATTATTTGTCCTCAAATTGGTAAAACAAATCTCCTTTCTCTATGCCAGCTTTTTTTTATTAAAAGAAGCGAAAATTCTCAATTACATCTTTGCCACACTTTTTAACTACTATGTCCAGACATTAGTTTGGTTGAGCTGCATATTGCCA
>NCQS01103985.1:2668-12913 GCA_002740445.1 Pachycereus pringlei
TTTGAGAGAGCTCAAGAACTTAGATGTTCAATTAGTGTTACATGGGCAAGCATCTGAAATTATCAATGGATCCAACCCATTTAAGTTAGAGCTTAGTACTTCGTAACTTAGGACCAACATTTGCAATTGAAGAAAGCATGTCACTCCCAGCAGCTGATGTTGTGGAAGTACTAGCAGAGAAGTCGACATGAAACATCAGTGCAAAATATAATGGACTGCGAGCTAAATTAAGCCCAAAATATATTCGACCATACAAGTTTAATGAAAGATTGAATTTTGTAGTTTGTCGGCTAGATCTACCTGTAGAACTCGAACGTGTGCATAATGTTTTCCTTACTACACAACTCAAGACGTACATTCCAGAGCCTGCCCCACTGTCATATCTGAATCCATTGCATTCACTGATGGTCTAGTGTATGAAGAGTGTCCAGTTTAAATACTAGATCGCATGATTAAATAGCTACACAACAAGCAGATATAATTGGTCAAAGTACTCTGGTCAAACCATACCACCTCAGAAGCCACCTGAGAAACTAAGGAAGAAAAGTAAGCCAAGTACCCACACATATTTGAAATGATTGTGCATGCTTAGACAGAGTTCATAAGTTTCGAGGACGAAACTCCTTAAGGGGGGAAGACTATAAAGGCCCAACCCTAAATCATGTTTATTTATTTAATTAAGTCATGATTACTATTTTTCTCAGATTCAATTAATGCATTTAATCATCCCAACTGAAAAAATTCCATTTGGGTCCCACTTTGTAATTCGGGTTTTATTATTGGCAAATTTTAGGTGAATTGATAGCCAACCCTAATAAATATGTTCTAAAAAAGATTAAATTATTTTTCATAATGACCCCAAAATTTAATTTTGAGCTATGAAAAATTTCAATTGCATAAAGTGTAATTTTCTTTTGGGGCCAAACTCATTTTTGTCTAATTTCGGTCCAACAAGCTATTACCTCATTTTATTTAACTAATCACCATTAAATGTGTCTAATTACCATTGGCTTAAGCTTACTTTTGGTAGACAAAAACTCAACCAAGTAAGAGTGAATCATTTTGAGCCAAGTACAACCCATAAATATCAATCTCCTTCTTTCTCTCTCTAAGCCATGTTAGCCTGCACCCTTGCTACTGCTGCTGCTGCTGTTCATGGCTGCCACCACCACCCACCGGCCTTGCCACCACCAATTCAGCCACCAGACAACCACCAGTAGCCACTGTAGCCACCACCCACACTCCCACAAACATCAATCACCACTCATACCCCTCTTTTAAGCATCAAAGTGAGTAATACACTAACCCCATCTTGCTGATTTTTATTTGTATCTTGGTTTTGATACTTGTTTTTGTTGTTTTGGTGGTTGATCATGTTGTTTTGATAGAAACAAGAGTTATTTTGATGTTCTGATGGTTGTTTAAGCTCGAAAGCAACTAAAGGACGGGGGCTGTTCATGATCATGCAAGCTTAAGTTAAAATGATGTTCATGGATTGATTTCTATTTGATTTTGTAATTTTTAGTATTGTTAATGATTGTGATGGAGTTGGTGTCGTTTTGGATGAGTTAATGGTGAGTCTAAGTTGATCATAAGCTATGGTTTTGATGATTATGCGTGGTTTAGTTTGCTCTTGGTATCAAGCATGTTATTTGTGTGTACTTGGATGAGAAATGAATCTTTGATGTGTTATTAGCTTGGAAAATGACTTGGTGTGATTCTTGTGACAGGGGTAGATTATGAAAATTTTCCCAAATTTATGTAAGAGGTCATTTTGCTCCTTTATGCAAATAAGTAAGATTGCGGATTTGTTTTGAGTGATTTAGTAGAGAGAACAATTAAGAATTTGATGAAGATGATTATGGAGAAAAAATTTAGTATCATGCTGTGTAAGGTGATGTTGAGGAACCAATCATGATTTAGTAATTTTAACAAGTGATTTTAGACGGAATTATATGAAAAGGGGTTTGAAAATGTGGGTAGCAGGCCGTGTTAAGACCTGGAATTGGGGTCTGTTTATGAATAAATTGGTATTGTGTGGGATCTTGAAAAATTGTGATTTTTTGTGTGTAGATAGATCAATGAATTATCTTTCAAATGCCCTCTAAATCACTTTAATCTAAGTTCTGTAAAAAAAGTTATGGCTATTTTGCTAAGATTGTGCCGGTCAAATTAGAACTGTGCACAGTTGTGTTTAAGCTCAATTTTAGGAACCATATTGTGGGGATTGTGTTTTGTAGTACGAATGAAAATTTTGAGGGAGTTCTTAAGCTGTCTATATTGGGGTTTTAGATCTTCATTTGAGGTCAAAGGTGGAAATTATGAATTTTGAAAAGTGGATCATGAATCGGTAACAACTTTGATTGTACTTAGAAGCTTATTTGGTTTGGAAAACTAAACTATATGGCATGTACAGCGAAATTGGAGAAGTGAGGAGATTGAAAACTTAAGATCAGAGTTTGTTGGTCCAAACCAGTGTGTTTAAAGTTATTCTGAACCTACCACCACTCCAATTGCCCTCAAACCTTTGTTATCCGTCTCAGAAATATCAAAAACCCATGATCAATTTATGACAATCAAAGTCTTTCATTTATGATCCCAATTATTCTACTTTGATTAATTTTACTCCACATTATTTCACTTTGAGTTAAATTACCCTAATTCATTTAGCTTTCAAATCATTTTGGTGTAACTTATCCTCTATGGAATTATTTGAGTTATGGATGCCTTTAATGAATTTCTATTACAGTGACAACTATGAAAGTCAGCGTTGTTTACTAATTACATATACCTATAATTATATTTCTTAAATAGAATCGGGGCCTAATCTATTGTTTTCCATTACGCATAAGTATTATCAATTGAGATTGCATTTTTAAAGACTCCAGGTATGTTCATTGTGTGTATCTTTAGAAATCAGAGTGTATTTATCAAAGTTATCAGGTTTTGGCAAGTACATCAACCAATCAATTTATAGAATGATTTATCATTTACTTAGTGACCCTGCCAGTTATCATCTATCGGGCATTCGCCCCCCAGTTGCCCGTGCCGCTTTAGGCCAAGTCTCCCGATCGACTTGGCAGGTGTGCACCTATCGATAGATCATACCAGTTACAAGGGGCTCACTGCCAGATAATAATTAGCTATGTAGTTCGGCATTTATCTCAGTCACTGTTTTAACTTAAAATGAATTATAAAGCAGGCCCAACCAATTTATGCAATGATCATTTCACCATACAAGAGTGCATGTACTGAGCTTCGGCTTGCAGTTCGAAATGTTTTTCATGTTTTGTTTTAGGCAAATGACCAGTGAAACGCCTTCATTATAGCAAACCAGCTGGAGAAATTAGTTGAGCAAGGGATCTGGAAGGATCATCAGTAATGTTGTACATGTATAGTTTTCATTTTTAGAGTTATGTTTTAAATCTTCAGTTGATGGAGATGTAATTTTATGGTAATTGCTTAGTTATGATGTATAAAGCTCATGTTAGTTATGATGTTAAATGTATCTGAGTTTGACTTGTGCTCAACTATATTATCTCCAGAGTATTTGCTTTAAACCTTGTTCTTTTTGGGACGATGGTTACACCCTGATCATTGGGTTTATCACTTCTAGTCATGAGAATTATTTGAGACACTGCAGAAAATAAAATATGCGTATTTAGGGTGTTACACAGAGTCAAGCAAGTGTTTAGCTGTCAACATAGTCAAGCAAGTGTTTAGCTATCAACACTTACCTTACAGCCGTCCATAATGGAAGAAATTCCAGTGAACCAAGAAAGTGATCCTGAGCTCCAAAGAATAAGGCAAAATCTTAAGAAAGGTAAGTTGCCTGGGTTTATAATACATGAAGATTGGACCTTGTGATTCCAGAATTGCTTGTGTGTACCTAAAAATGAGGAACTAAGAAAGAAGATCTTAGAGGCGGCTCACAACACCTGATACTCAGTGCATCTAGGTGGCACCAAGATGTATAGAGACCTGAGGCAATATTTTTGGTAGAATGCCATGAAAAGAGAAATATCATCACATATAGACAAGTATCTTATTTACCAGAATGTTAAAGATAAGCATCAACGTCCCATGGGTGAACTATGACCTTTGGAAATTCCCACTTGGAAATGGAACTCCATATCAATGGATTTCATCATGGGATTACCTCTTTCTGCTTTAAAGAAGAATGCCATTTGGGCACTAGTTGATCGGCTCACTAAATTTGCCCATTTTCTACCAATTTGGGATACTTGGGGAGTTAAAAGACTAGCCTGGTTGTATGTTCAGGAGATGGTACGATTGCATAGGATTCCATCGAATACAGTGTTTAGTAGAGATTAGAGATTTCAAGCCCGTTTTTTACAAGGGTTACAAAAAGCCTTTGGAACCAAATTAAATCTTAGCAGCTCTTATATTCCTGAAGCAGGTTGGCAAACTAAAAGAGTGAATCAAATTTGGAAGATATATTAAGAGCTTGTGTATTAGAGTTCCATGGAAAGTGGGAAGATGACTTGCGATTGGTTGAATTTTCTTATAACAATAGTTACCAATCCACCATTAAAATGGCTCCATTTGAGGCTTTATATAGAAGGAAATGCAGAACCCCTTTGTGCTGGATTGACTTCGATAAGGCATTGACTTTGGGCGCGGAGCTGATTTAAGAAACCACCAAAACAATAAGGAAGATTCGAGAGCATATTCGAGTTGCCCAGAGCTTAGAGAAGAGTTACACTGATAAAAGATGGCCTCTTGAGTTTCAGGTAGGTGAGAAGGTCTTTCTGAAGGTTTCGCCAACTAAGGGTATTAGGAGATTTAGAGTACAAGGCAAACTGAGCCCCAGATATATTAGGCCATGTAAAATTATTGAAAAATTAAATCCTGTGGCTTACTGATTGGATCTACCAGTGGAACTCGAACACGTACATAACGTGTTTCATGTCTCACAACTCAGAAAGTACATTCTAAATCCTAACCATGCGATTGTAACAGAGCCTATTGAAGTTACTAAGGATCTAGCGTCCAAAGAACACCCAGTACAGATACTAGATCGTAGGATTAGGTAGCTACGCAATAAGCAGATACCCTTAATTAAAGTGCTTTGGTCAAATCATACCTCCTCCGTAGCCACTTGGGTAATCGAGGACGAATGAAAGCCAAGTACGCACACCTATTTGAGGTAATCTTGCATTTTATGGCAACGTTCATAAGTTTCGAGGACGAAACTCTTTAAAGGGGGAAGGCTGTAGTAGCCCGACCCTAAATCATGTTTATTTATTTAATTAAGCCATGTTAATAATTTTCTCACATTTTATTATCGCGGTTAATCGTTCCGGCTTGGAAAATTCATTTTGGGCCCTGCTTTGCAAGTCAAGTTTTAACATCATAAAATTGCGGATGAATCAATAGTAGGCCTCAACTATTACGGTGTAAAAGATTAAAATTATTCTTCATGACAACGCAAACATTTAATTTCGAACTACGAAAAAAAAAATAAATTTTGGATCACATGAGGCGTTGTTTATTCCCTAGCCTAATCTATTTAAGCCCAATCAAGGCCTAACAAGTTGATGCACTTGATTTAGTTAATTACCATTATTTAGGCCTAATCATCATTAGCAAAGAGCCAATTTATGGGGTTGAATATTAGCCAAGTGAATTGAATCAAGACAAAACATCAACCAAGTAAAACACACTCCATTTCTTCCTCTGCTTTCTTCACCTCACTGCTACCTTCCTCCCAGTTTTGCCACTAGATATCTACTGTCCCAGCCTGCTGCCGCCACCTCCAACCAGCCTGGGTAGTCACCGGCTATTCTGCCACCATTCATCACCTCCCTCTGCCACTAGCCACACCTACATCTTCAAAAACCACCACCATCCCTCTTTATTTATCCTACAAGTGAGGTAATCTCTAACCTTTGTCTTGTTTAATTTTGGTTTTATGGATGATTTGACTATGGATCATGTTGTATTACTATAAATGGATGCTATTGTGATGTTTATTTTGGTTAGGTAAGTGACAAAGCGAACAAGTCTTGCAAAAAGTTAAAACCGTGCATGATCGTGCAAGCTTGTGTTCAAAGTTGATGAAGTTTGAGTTTTGATATAATTTTTTAATCTTTGACATAAAGAGTGAATATGATGTTTTGTGAGATGATTTTGGATCAGTTTGGATGTAAGTTTCAATTGTGTCTAAACTAGGGTTTTATGATCATACATGACCTAATTTGAATTTTGAATCAAGTATGCTTATATGCATTGAATTAGATGAAAATTGGGGGTTGGTTATGTTAATGACTTAAAAGAGTGATGTTGCATGAGTTTTGTCAAATTTAATGGATTATGGAAAGTCCCACAAGTGACCAAAAGAAGTTGTTTAGATTGATAATGCAAGTTAGTTAGTTTATAGGAGTTTTTTTTTTTTTTTTTTTTTTTTTTTTTTTTAAAGAGTTGATGTGAAGAAAAAATTGAAAATATATGCATTAGGGTGCAAATAGACCCAAAATATAGATCACTTTGGGAATAAACTGGTATTGACTGGTACATCAAAAAATTATGATTTTGGCAGCCAGATAGCTCAATGAATTATCTTTCAACGATCTCTAGAATTAGTTAATTTTGAGTTTAGTGGACAAGGTTATGACCAACTTACGGAGACTGCGCAGAACAAATTGGAGCTGTGCCACAGTTTTGTTTAAGCTCAATTTAGAGGTCGTGTGGTGGTAATTGTGTTTTGCACTATTAATGAAAGTATTGCAGGGCTTCTTACGCTTTTCATATTGGGGTTTTAAGGTCGGCAGTGAAAGACATGAATTATTTGCCATTAAACTTTTTAAGCCCCTGCTTCATAACGTAAATTGTTTGCCTTGATCCATTTTTACTCTGAATAATCTTAGCTTATTTTAAACTAAATTACTATAATTTATTTAGTTTTGTATCGTATCAGTGTTACATATCTTATATTTAATCATCGAAGTTTGAGTACAATCATGTAATCCATTTTTATTAAAAAATTACCATTTATGAGAATGAGAATTATTTACTAAATACGTATATCTACAATGACATTTTTGAAACAAAATCGGGCCCTAGTTTATCATTTTTCTTTTGTGCATAGATAGTATCAAGTGAGATTGCATTAAAAATCTCAGGTACGTTCATTGCCTGTATCTCTAGAAATCAACACGCATTTCTTAAAATTATAATGTTTTGCTAAATACATCAATGAATCATTTAATTAGTGATTTGTCACCTAACTACTGACCCCATCAGCTATTAGCTTTATGGCATTCACCCTTCAGTTACCCATGCGGTCTCAGGCCAGGTCCAGTGATCAGTTTGACAAGTGTAAACCTATATATGGATCATATCAGTTCTCTAGGGTTCACTATCGGATAATAACTAGCAATGCAGTTTTACATTCATCTCATTCCATGTTTTAAAGTACAATGAATTGAAAAGTGGACCCAATCAATGTTTCAATGATCATTTAAAAATATAGGAATGCATGTACAGAGCTCCGGCACACATTTTGAAATGTTTGCTATGTTTTGTTTTATGTAAGTGCTTAGTGAACCGCCCCTATGCTAACAAACCTGCTGAGGATGATAGAGTAAGAGACCCTAGTCAGATTAATAATGGTGTACTGCACTTATATTTTTGGAGATATATTTTGAGTTATCATGTAGCTGGAACTGTAACAACAATGGTGATTTGCCTACTATGATACATGAACCCTATGTTTGTTATGATCTATAGATGTATAATTTTGGATGGTGTTGAATGCTTATGGGCTTGAATTATGCTCAACAATAATATCTCTAGTGTAATTGCTTTAAGTCTTGTCCTTTTTGGGATGGTGGTAACACTCCGATCATTGGGATTATCACTTCTATTTAAGAGAATTATTTAAGAAACTACAAATAGTGAAGCATGTTTGTTTTGGGGTGTTATAGATTTGGTATCAGAGCTAGGTTTGTTTTCCTTGGTGGAATATGGAAAATTGAGAGCAGATATAGGAGCGTGAGGTAGGTAGTTACTGAGGACTATTACTGTAATGTTAGAAAATTTCGATAATAGCAATATTTGTGTATTTCTCACATGTTCCTCATTTATGTTTTTCCTCATTAGATGCACCCTTATGCAGTTAATATGATGCCAGGTATATCTGTGGCCACCTACATCTCACTGTTACACGCCAGCATGATAGTTCATGTGCATGACCCATTTCTTGAGTTTCATGGTATTACGGTTCGTACATATAGAATGCTATAATCCATACCTACGGCTACTCCGTGGGTTGAATTTAGGATCCTTTATCATGATTTTATGATAACTGGAGCCCCGGGATGGCAAGGACCTAGGTTTTAGATATAGGGACTCGGGCTACAATCACTTCTAAATTGCTATTTAGAGAGGAGTTCGAGTAGAAGGGGATCACAATAGAGGCCTTACAGAATGTTTTCCCTTTACACTAGGCACCTCCCCTACACGTACTAGCTGCAGTAGCTCAGGGACCACTGTCACCGCCTGCACTAAGCGCTCCTCAGATGCTCTATAGCCCAGTGCCATCGGGTTAGAGGGAGACTCATATGGTCATGGATCTCGCTGATTTGCCAGAGGTAGTAGTGATTACATCAGACGATGAGCCCATGGAGGGTCTCGAGGACCACCTAGGGAAAGAGGATGATCTCGAGGAGGGTCTGGAGTTGTCAAAGTAATGAGCCAATCAGATTGTTGATGATGTTGAGCTAGAGGCAACGGACAGCAGTTACGACTCATGCGAGGAGCTTGAGGATGTGTCTGGCCCGGATTACAATCCATCCAGGGATCATTAGACTGATTTAGTTGTTAACTTTCTTGAGGTTCTTTCTGAGCCCGCATGTATATAGTATAGCCAGTTGGATAGATGTGATTTGTGTTATGCCAGGGGTGTATTGGGTATTGGTGTTATACTATGGACGCTCAGTCAAAAGGGGAGAAAGTAGAAAATATTCCTATAGTCTGTGAATTTAGAGATGTTTTCATGAAGAGTTACCAGGACTACCCCTGCAGATGAAAGTTGATTTTGAGATTAGATTAGTCCTTGGTGCCCAACCTATCTCTAAAGCCGAATATCGTATGGCTCCAACTAAGCTTAAAGAATTGAAGATTAAGCTAGAGGACCTATTATAGAAGAGATTTATCAGAACAAGTGTGTCATAATGGGGTGCCCTAGTGTTGTTTCTAAAGAAAAAGGATGGAACCTTGGGGTTATGTATCGATTACAAAGAGCTGAAAAAGATTACCATCAAGAACAAATACCATTTTCCTTGAATAGATGATTTATTTGACCAACTTCAAGGGGCATTCCACGATTCATTTGAGTTCTGGATAACATCAACTTAAGATTAAACCTGAAGACATCATCAAAACTGTGTTTAGGACCAGGTATGGTCATTATATGTTTATGGTAATGCCCTTTGGCTTGACTAATGCCCCCATGATCTTTATGGATCTCATAAATAGAGTTTTCAGACCCTATTCAGACAAGTTTATGGTGGTATTCATAGATGACATCTTGATGTGCTGCAAGGACAAAGATGAACATACTGTTCATTTGTGGACAGTGTTGCAGACCTTGAGGGAACATCAATCATATGACAAATTGAAGAAGTATGAATTTTGGTTAGAATAAGTGGTATTTTTGGGACATGTTGTCTCTAAGGAAGGGATTAAAGTTGACCCTCAGAAGGTGAAAGCAATTATAGAGTGGCAACGCCTACCAATGTCATTGAGATTAGAAGTTTTTTGGGCTTAGCTGGCTATTATAGAAAGATTTGTGAATGATTTTCCAAAAATAGCCTCCCACTTGACTAATTTGTTAAAGAAAGTGGATAGAGAAGTATGAAATGAGATTTCAAGAGTTAAGGTAGTGATTAACTACCTAATCCTAACTTTACCAGTGGAAGGCAAGGAGTACAGCATCTATAGTGATGCATCGAAGAATGCGTTAGGGTGTGTCCTAATATAAGAGGATAAAGTGGTAGCTTATGCCTCCTAACAGCTCAAGCCTTATGTGAAGAATTACCCCACCTACGGTTTGGAGCTAGCAGCTATGGTCTTCATATTGAAAATTTAGGGACATTACTTATATGGAGTACTTTGTAAGATCTTTACGGACCTTCAAAGCCTAACGTATATTTTCACTAAAAAAGAGCTTAATTTGAGATAAATGCATTGACTAGAATTACTTAAAGATTACAACTTGTA
>NCQS01103989.1:1151-16011 GCA_002740445.1 Pachycereus pringlei
TCACATAGACAAACACTTGTTTGAGAAGCTTAGAAAGGACTAAGAGACTTCTTAAAGAAGTTAAACTCAAAAAGTAGAATTTATAGTCAAGATTAGGGGAAAAAGCATTGCTAGATTGGAGGCCCCAAGAGATACAAAGTCCAATCAAGAAATGTTCGAAAACTATACCAACCATCATTGCTAGAATGGGGTAATGGAGAGGAGGCAAAAAGACAGTCTACAAAGGTAGCTTCAGGCTGCCGTGAATAGGCACCAAAATAATTTCTCTAGAATTGGAAAAGTAAATTAGCCAAAGATTTGAAATTCCAAAGTAAGAGAATTAAAATTCGATTAGAGGAAAAATTTTCGAAAAAATGGATAATATCCATGGGAAAAAACTTAGCTAAATCTCTTTAGGAAAAAGTCTAGATCAATAAGGGGTATTACAAAACTAACCATAAGAAACCTCTTAAGGTATATTTTGGTCCCAAATAAGCTTAGTCACCTTAGATGAGGGGTGAGTAAGGTAACCACAAATAATTTTAAATTAAAACTTAAGCATAAGATGTAACAGATTATAGGAAACTTAAGGATGTTGAATAATAAAGCAAGGACACTGAACAAACAAATCAAGGAAGTTGAGTAGTAAGAGAGTAAAGTAGACAGTACAACATATGGAGTTTGTTCATGAGGTTCATCGCTCAACTGGGCTGTGTCCCCGCTTAAGGACCTTTCCTTAGGAATCAACCACTTGTATTAATTTACTTTGAGATAAAACAATCTGTAAACATCTTGTCAAGGACCTTCACTACAACACACCCTCCAAGACCTCTCTTTAAGTGATTCTTCCTAAGTCCTCCCTTAGAAAGGATGACTCTCCCAGTCAGCTCTCTTGCTTAGAAGTAGGATTCTCACAACCTCTTACCTATCGAGGATTCTCAAATTTGTGCACAAGAATTACAATGATTTGGAAGCTAATCTCCCAAGAGTACAATAACATCTAGAATATGAATTAAAGTCTTTTGTGTTGCGTACTCTTCTTCTTCAACTAAGGCATCCATGGATTAGTGTACAGTATATGACTATTGGATGCTTTATAATATCCCGTTAGATGTTTATTGCTAACGACTATCAGCTAATTCAAGGGACATGATGTCAATTTACTTTGCCAATAACTTCTCAGTTAACTATTGGTGTCTTATGGTTTAAAAAAGGAGGTTCTTCAACCGTCATTTAATGTGTGAGCCATTGCATTCCTTTTTTTGATAAGGCACAAACTGCTCTTTCAAGCCCTACCATCGATATTCTTTCTTGTTTGCATAGCTACTTACAGTCGTCCCTTTCAACAAAAGTGCTTTTGGACTTTCCTTAATTTGGGATGTATTTGAATTTGCTTTCTAATCTTTGCAAATGTAACTAATTGCTATATCATGAAAGCCACATATTCAATTTTGCTTCTTGAAGACTGTTCAATAAATAACTAGCAAGATTACTAATTAATTTAATTTTAAATATTTAAGAATAGCATATTATGATAAATTACCACCTCTTTGAGGGCAAAACACACAGCTAAATTTTAAGCACGAAATGAATAAATTCTATGCCAAAATCTATACTATGTTTCCTTACTATGGCATTGCATATATACGAATGATTTTAATTTGTCGAGCAAATATGTAAATTTTAAAATTTAGTAATTAATCAAAGTAACATAAAATTCATTTTAAGCTCAATTCAAGTTGTACCAAGTTTATGATTCTGACAAGGGTTTATTTCTGAAAATTGTATCAAGGTCATTGATGATAAGAGTTCAAGGTATTTGAACTCTAGATTTGTAAATTTAGGCAGTTAGTTACCAAATGATCTATTACCTAATTACCTGCAAGTAGATAAGCACATAGAGAGAATTCATGCAATTTTTAAATAAGATATATTAATCCTTTATCAATATGGAAAATGTGCCTTAAAACCAAAGCTCATATAAAACATATAATCACATCATAATGAGGTCATTCTTCAGTATAGGTAACTCAGAATTTAAGGTGAAGAATTTCTACAAAGATAAGGAGGCTAGGAGATGATTCAGGTAGATAAAAGCTCAAAAGGCAATGGGCGATGGCACAATGAGAGCCCACAAAAGAGATTGACCATATCAAATAGGCTGCCAGGGTTAAGCAATTTGGGCCAAACATAATTTCAATAAATCCTAAGTCCACCAGAAGCCTTGATATGATCCATATATGTATTGCTTGTTAACGGAGGAAAAGATTAAGCCAAGATCTCCTAAATTTACAAGAAACTAAAAAGACCTTTGAGCCTGAATAAAATTAGGAAAATAATCTATACCTGAAAAATATGGAATTCTAGTAAAGTTACTCTAACAAATAATCCCAAAACCCTGTAAACGAGCCATGGCCTAGATTAAAGACATGTCAATTAAACTTTCATAAGTTATAATGAGATTACTATTCTCCTAAAATTCTTCCTGACTTGAGCATCATAGGATCTTAAAGAGGAGAAATCCCCTTCTTTGAGATTTGCTCTGCACATAATCCTTGGATAGTGATACAAGTTACCCAAAGTTTCCAAAGAATCTCATAAACTCTATATCATACCTCAATATCCAATAAATTAATCAATTATACATCAATCTAAATTATAGCATTATAACAGTAATTCATGATAAGCTTATTTCACTAGAAGTTACTTGTTATTGTTCATTTTTTCGATCTTGCCTTGATTGAAATCAATTTCAACTAAAAAGAGACATGCACATAGAAGTGATGTTTGGATTATATAGGGCCCTTGTAGAAAAGAGTTTGGTTTCATGAAAATTTAGAAAACTGAATATTACTCAAGAATTAGCTTTTTCTACAAATAAAAAAATAATTCGAAGGACGTATAAACTTGAACACATGTCACTAAAACTATCTCTATGAATGAATACGATACCTAATGTCCTATTGCGTATAGAGCAATAGAACGAAAACATAGTAGTTAGAATTAAAAAAAAAAAAAGAGACAAAAAGAATAAAATAGCATAAGTGTTGAACAAACTATTAAGGTTAATCACATTGGAGTGGAATGATATGATGAATGAATTTCAGGGTTATGGGAAGAGTTTATAACTCTTAATTTCAATTGTTTGGCAAGTTAATTAGAAATAATTTCCTAAAGGATGTGGATTTAGGTAAATTAGAGGTTGCTGGGGGGTTTCAGTAGACCTATATGCTTTGGGTTGACCAAATCTTTTAAAATTAATTCCGAATTACATAAAAACTAATCAAACATGAAGTATAGGTGTCGATGATTCCATTTCCATGCCTAGCTAGGTTCAAAAAGCTATGAACCAAATGCAGCCTAAAGTTCTAAAGAAAGAAGGAACAATAAAAAAAGTATATAATAAATGATAACTAAACGTGAAACAAATATGCAATTGAGGAATAAGTTTGAAAGCAATTAAAAAAAATCTTAAGAAAGTCATACTAGAGTCTTGGTATTATCTCACATGTGAGCGGAGATGTGGGATTACGAAAAAGTTGGGATTTCTCTCATTGATAAATTAAGAGTCCTTGAACGTATATATAAGTTATAGGCTATTCTATTTATTATTAATTGATTTGGGTGGAACCTTACTTGAAATTATGTACTTTCTCATTTATAAAGGTACAATTTATATAAAATTTTGCAAGATCAACCAAGGGTTTATCAAGTAAGTCAATTGGGACTAGCTCATGGCATCAAGTAGAGATGATATCCAATTGATCCTTTGAGATATAAAATCATCACCTAAGCTGTGCTATTCAATATACTATCTTTAGGAATTTTGAGAGAAAGATCAAGCTCAACCCTTCCAGTTTCATAAAACGTCTCCACCTATCAGACATGTTGCCTGTGGGGTTACTAATATGCACTTTAGAACACTTCGAAACTAATACAACAACTACTACAACTTCTAATATGGGTCCCACTTTCTAGAGAGATCAGATATAAACAGTCTTATCTTTGGATGTATCATTACCAACAAAGAGACTGATTCTAATACACCCACAAAACGATTTGGGAAAACATTTTAGATTTGAAAAGAACCTTTTGTACAGAAGGGAGCAAAAAGGCAAAACAACAAAACCAACAAGTGGTAGCAGTAATAAATTTAGAAAAAAAAAAACCAAAAATATAATTATGTAAAAAATAAGCTAGCTTAGATTAGTTACATCCACATTGACGTCTTATCTAATAGAAAATTGAGAACTCATTTTCTTGTACACTTGACTAACCTAGGTTTCCAAATTATTGTTTACGCTAATATTCATACCAATACATAATGGTGAAAAAAGGCAAGTAGTTGCATCTTTGGTATGACCTCCACAAAGCAGAGCAAATAACTAATAAAGACATAGATAAAAGGGATATCACGCCTTCTTGTGCAGTTAACAGTAGCCCCTTAAGACCTTCATTCATCATTTGGGGGGGGCGGGTTGATAAATGCTATTACACATTTTTAAGCCTTAAAGTCAGTAAAATCAAAAGGCTAAGCATGGAGAATTAAAGGTTTAAAATTCAACATGTTATAGACCAAATTGTAAATTGGCCTTTTGACTTTAAGTTTTGAAGGAAATTAAAGGACATACTTTTAGGTCTGGAAGCAAAGGATCTCATTGCTCGAGAATCACTCACAAATAGAGGATCAAGCGGTGGTTACTAGAGTCATCATCGATTTACTGCATCCCAAACCCGAACCTTGGGTGATGATGAGGCAGTCATGAGAGATAATGAGAGACGGGAGGTTCTATTTAGGGTTAATATAACTAATATCAATTAATTCCCTAAACCCCTCTTTATATAAGTTTAGGTTATATTAGCCACCACCACTTAGGTGGCAATCGTGGCCATCTAATCCTAATCTACTAGGACTAGCCAGCAACTCCCATTTGGTCACATAAGTCATAAATCACATGTTTGTCCATGAATCATAATCCTTCACACTTCATGCCAGGAATAGGACATGTGACTAGAAAGTAACCAATAGTATTATATTAAGTTACCATCCAACTAACATAACACCTTCATGTAACACGATAACCGAAATCATCCAAACATCATTGGTAGCATACCTAGTCCCTTTATCTTAGATGATATGTCATATGATTATATACTCAATATAATTGATCGAGCTAATATCGTAAAAATGGATAGATTCTCCTTGAACACTCATGATATTCCATCTTAGTTTAACTACCTCCCTAACGTGCTCTTGTTGAACCGTATACATCTTGGCCATTAAGAAACACATTAAGGTAGCATCATCAGGCTCAACTTCTTATCATAGCTATAAGTTGAAGGTCATCCTTCATAAGGTCACACAATGACAAAAGATAAGGAAGCCAATTGTCATTCCCTGTATAGGTCATCTCATAAGCACACACAGTATAAAATATATGTCATGACATAACTCTTGTCAACTGGGCATGTTACACCTTGCGAATTACCAATCTATATTTAAACTAAAAATCCAACCTGATCCACTAGATCAACATAATAAATGTTAATCTTGATAATATAGACTCACCTTTAAGGCTTCAATATGAAATTTGATATTTCATATTCGACTCCCTCGACTCTCATCATAGACTCACTAAAGCAACTATATTCTAACATTCATACACCACTACTATGATGAATCACTATTGCATGCTCATCCTGCCCTACTACTCAGGCATTAGGGTGATTGTCTGTATGACTAGGCCAATCAAAAGCCTATAATATTTCAATATACATAACATGCACTAGTAAATCATGAGTATTTAGAAAACAAAATATCAATTATTATTACATAAATGATCTGTACAATAGAAAACATATCCATCACCTAACAAGATACACCTAAGCAAAACCGTATGAATTCATGGAATCAACATATGAGCTTTGAATGCATCACTATGAATAGGTTTAGTCAAGGGAATAAAAATCATCTTGTTAGTGTATATATAATTAATGGCAATGTCCATTGTCTTTGTGGTAAAAGCAATATACTTTGGCTCCATAGTTAACAGTGTTACGCAGTTTTACTTCTTACTGCACTATAATATGGCTCCCCACTTAGGGTGAAAGTATATCTTGAGGTTGACCTAGACTCTTCCGGGTCAACACCTTACTCAGCATCCTAGTATCTCCTTAACCTTAGGTTCTTGCCCTGATAGCAAAGGACTAGGTTAGTCATACCATGAAGGCAGTGCATGCCTTCTTTTGACGGCTTGTCAGTGAGCAGGTCCTGGGTTACTTTTAGCAATGATTTACCAAACTAATTGCAAAACAAATATCAGGTTGTGTACATAACATGACATATATTAAGCTTCCTACAACATTGGTGTAGGGAACACTACTCATTTTCTATTTTTCATCATCTATTTTAGGGCATTAATGAAGACTTAAGGTTAGACCCTTCTCAACTGAAGTATCTATGGGCTTGGAATTAAGTATGTGAAAAATGTTCCAATGCCTTTTTAATGTATGCTTCTTGCTATAAACCTAACAGCTTCTTGGAATGGTTTCTGACAGTTTCCATGCCTTGACATTGCTCGCTTCCCCCATGCCCTTAATCTCAAAGACAGAGGATAACCACTTGTTTAGTGGTTTCAATCATTTCTAAGTTGTTCCCACCCAAAAGCACGTCATTAGCATACTGGTACGAAATATAATGCCCCCTTGCCCCCAGTTGTTCTCTCGACATACACACAATGAAAATCACATACATGCTCATAGAATTTAAAGTATCATTATCTGGAAGATTGCTTAGGACTATATATAGATTTTGAAGATGGCACACGTTGTCCTCTTCACCCTTTGATACAAAACCAAAGGGTTGGTCTATGTAGATCTCTTCCTCAAGGTTATCATTAAGAAACTAGTCTTTACGTCCATTTGGGACAATTCAAAGTCTAAATGGGCAACCAGGTTAAGAGTAGGTAAATAGAGGCTAATCCCAGAACAGGTTAAAAAAAAGGCTCTTTATAGTCTTTACTCCTAATTTGGGCAAAATCATTCATCACTATGTGGGCATTGAACTTGTTAATCAACCCATCTTCCCGACGCTTTACCTAAAAACCCTATTTGTTTCTAATAGATTTATGTAGAGGTGGAAGATCAATGAGTTCCCAAATCTTGTTTCTTGCCATTATATCCATCGCATCCCACAAGGTGTCCATACACTCTCTGGTGAATCAACTACCTCTTGAAGAAAGGTAGACTCCTCTGCTTCCAAGGGAGTGCATAGCAATATTTTTTCTTCGATCTAGAAGTATCATCGACAAATTCTTTCATATTTACTTCTTCGGATTTTGGGACCTTCATTATTTACTTATCTCATGGAGGACCCCTTCCCCCTATCTCAGAAGAGGCGTGAGACCTTTTTGCAGGTGGATAAGCACTCCCACTATACCTTTAAGGTGTGAGATGCTGAACGTGTGGTCTAACCGCACGTTCTGAACTTAGAGATTGAGGACGAACCTCATCCTCAAGTTAATTCTCCTAGGGAATTACAGATGGAGGACGAACCTCATTCTCCTAAATAGGCAACACTTCCACCATTCCTATCAGATCGTGAAGGTTTATTATCATCAATGACTCAGTGAGAATACAAATCCTTCCCCTCACTGAGAAGGCCTTGTCGTACGTCATATAGTTCCAAGTCCTTTTTTAATTTCACCAATATTTGGGAACTCATCCTCAAGAAAATCGATATTGTGGGAATCGATTTCTATCATGTCATCATTCAGATGTTCTACGTACAGCACATACCATTAGGATACCTTATGAACACCATCTTCGTAGCTCTCGGACCAAGTTCTCCTGTTTGTGGGTTGGGTTATACACATATCTAGCCGAACCCCATGGGCATAAGTGATCCAAGGACGACTTTTTCCATATCATAGCTCATATGAGCTGGCTGGTGCACTTGTGTTTGCCACATGTTTAAAGACATAATCTATTGTGAGCATTGCATTCCCCAAAAATAAATTGAGGGTTTAGCAGGTGCCATCATTAACCTGACTGTGTTAAACAATGTACGGTTCCTAAGTTCTGAAACACCATTTTGCTACAGAGTGTATGAAATTGTTAGCTATTTTCATATACTTTTTTTCCCCTAAAACTCTTTGAACATATGACAAAGATACCACAATCTTGATTGGTTTGAAGAGTTTTATCTTTTTGTTCTAATTGAGTCTTTACTTCCGCTACAAAGTGTTTGAACACATCAGGTACCTAATAGTAGTCAAATAATAGGTACACATATCGATATCACATATAATTTATGGTTCTATGACATGCTTTTAGATTCATAGGCCCATAGATGTCGGACTAAATCAATTCTAAGGGACTCGATGCCCTCAAAGCCTGACCAAAAGATTTTATGGTTACTTTGTTAGCTAAATATGGCTCAGACATTGGTGACTTAACTCTAGTAAGGCCCTGTTTTGATCGTAGGTATATTGCAGTTATGAAATGGAAAGGAGTGGGAAGAAGTAAATGGAAGTCGGTAGGAGTGATTTGTTGCATGTGGGAGTGGAAAGGAGTGGGAAGAAGTAGAATGGAGTTGGAATATTGATAGTAGTTATATTAATGAGTTGCATAACAACTTAATTATTAATAATTCTTATAATAATTATTATTAATTAATAATAAAAATAATAATTAATCATAATAATAATTATTAATAAAAATAATAATTAATAACAATAATTATAATAATAATTCTTATTAATATTAATAATATTCTTGATATTAACATTAATGATAATAATTAATATTAGTAATTATTATTAACAAATATTAGTCATAATTACAATAATAGTTATTAGAACAAGCAACAATTATAATCATTGTTATTAAAAATTATAATTATTGTTGTCAACAATTATAATAATTAATAATAATCTTGATAGTAAAAAAATTACTAATTAGTAATATTAATAATAATTCGTAATAATAAAAAATTACTAATATTAAGTACAATATTATTAATATTAATAATAATTAATATTAGTAATTATAAATACTAATAATTATTATTTAATAATCAATTAATTAATTATAATTACTGCTATTATTAATAAAAATAATAACTATTAATCTTATTTTTAACAATTAATAACTAATAATAATAATCAATAATTAATAATAAATTTTTTCATAATAATTTTGAATTAGTAATAAAAACAATAATGAGTCATTAATAATAACTTTTATTCAAATTAATAATAATAATTAACAATAATAATTATTTTGTAGATTAATAATAGTCCTACTAATTGTTAATATTAGTAATAATAATTATTATTAATGTAAATATTATACAAAGGTAATACTTATTACTAAATATTGCTATTAACAATAATAATTATTATATACATTTGTTGTAATGATTATAATTACTAATAAATTTAGTAATAAATTCAATAATAACTATTGTTAATATTAAAAATAATTACTATCATTACTTTTAATAAAAATAACAAAAATGAAGATTAATATTAATGCCAATAATAATTACCAATTACTAATGTTAATAATAACCAGTAACAATAAAAATAATAAATAGTAATGTTAAGAAGAATAATAAAAATTATTATTAATATTATTCATAATAATGATTAATATTGATAATTATTAACATTAAAAGTTATTATTTCAAAATTATCTAATCAATGATAGTAATCAATAAATAATTATCATTGGCAATATTGAAAATAATTATGAGTAATATTATTTGATAATTAATAATAATTGTCAATAATAATATATAATGATTAATATTAATAATAATTAGCAAGAACAATTACAAAAATAATTCCAATAAATAAAAATAATCACAATGGTTATTAATAGTATTATTAATAATTATTATTTTTGAAATTAATTTTATTAATAATAATAATTATCATTATTAATAATATTAATAACAATTATTATTATTATTATTTCTGTTAAAAAATAATAATAATTAATTTTAATATTAATAATAATAAAATTACTAATTACTAATATTAATAATAATTGACAATTATAAAAATAATTATTGTTAATATTAAGAATAATTATTGTTATTATTATTATTAACAAATAATTATTATTATTTAATAATTAATTAATTAATAATAACTGATATTATTAATATAAAAATAATTACTCCTAATGTCATTATTAACAAGCAACAATTATTATAGGAATAGTAATTGTTAAGTAATAATAAAAATAATTGTAAATGATAAAAAATTATTAATATTAATAATCGTTAACCATAATAATCGCAATAAAAATTCTTATTAATGCTAATAATCATAATCATAATAACTATTAATATTTATAATAGTCATTAATATTAATATTAACATTAATATTGATAATTAATAATTAATAATAATTAGTTATAATTATCATTATAATTACAGTTATTATAATTAGTACTAGTCTTTCAAATTAATAATAATTACAATAATAATTACTATTTATACTAATATTCATTATTGTTATTACCGTAAATAATAATTATTAATATTAATATTAATATTAATGATAAAAATTAGTAATTAATAATATTAGTTGTACTAAATATTAATAAAAATAATAATTAGTAATATTAAAAATAATAACAATTATTATTGCTATTGATAATAATTATGAATAAAAATATCCTTAATATTAAAAAATATTATTTAATAATTAAGTAATTAATTAATTAATAATGGTGATGATTAATAACAATAGTTATTATTAATATTAAAAATAATCACTATTAATATTGTTATTAATTAATAATAATTAAATATAATTATTAACTAATAATTAAAATAATAATGAATCATGATAATATTTATTATTGATATTAATAATAATTATTATTAATAATTACAAGGAATAAGGCCTAAGTCAATCTAAAAGACCATCTTTCAATCAGTGGGAAGGAGGGGGGGTGAACATGCCTTTTAATATTATTTTAATGAGCGGTAAGGAGTGGGAGGGGTGGAGTGGGAAGATTTACCTACGAAAAGAACTGGGTCTAAGTCAATCTAAAAGATCATCTTTAGCTAACTTGCTCATTCTATCTTGGCCCATATGGCCAAGTCGAACATGCCTTTTAGACTCAAAAAAAATTAAAAAATGAGACAAAAATGAAAAATGTTTTATATTGTCCAAATACAAAACAATGAAATCATCTTTGAACGGTTCATGGTCAAATAAATTGTCATTACAAAATGTTCAAGTCATCAAGATGAAATTTAAAAAAAGAAACCTAATCTCATTAAAGTGATCAAAGATACAAGGAAACACTGCACCTTAGGTGTGTAAAGAATATCATGAAGAAACAACATATTCTCTACATGGAGGTTGAGTTGATATGTCCATATGCAAAAGACGAACTTTCTTCATTGTCGTTCCCTAGGATAAATAGTATGTAAACCCATTGAGTCACAATGAAAGTTTACAAAACCAGCTTGTTCCTGAACTATGTGCTTGGTTGTTCCCATATCTATAACCCAATGAGGAAAGGAGTTAGGCAACTAATGCGTGGGAGCACACAATTGTGTAGGGTTCAATCTTTCCACAGTTATAGCACTCCATGTGCTATATTCTTCTCTATATTCCCTTAGCCTTTTTCCTTTTTAGCAATACCACTCTTAAGTTCGGAGCTATAAGAGGGGAATGTCTCTGATCAAATCTAATGCTAAGCTGATCCTACATACCTCTAGCGATAGGATAGCTTTCAAATTCCCCACTAGATCATCATGCCTGCAATACACCATAGTATAGCATGCTGATCAATCCTTCTCGAACCATTCTTTATGCTCTTTCAATATTGCTTACTAGCACCGACATCTTTTCCATCCTCATCTTTGTCTACCCTAGCAGACATAAAACTCATCAAATGTTCTAGCAATTCATGTTTGTTCAAAAGAAACTCACACAAGACTATATAAAACATATTTACATAAATTTATTAAATTGTAATTGACTTAAAACATATTCATGTAACACTTTTAAAGATAATATTGCACAAAACATATTTATACAACACGAGTATTAATGTAAAACATATTTAAGAAAACATTTATTAATTGTAAAACACATTTATAATATCACGAATTTAAATTCATAAGACGAATCTATAAAAATACTGCTTAGCATAAAATATATTTTTGTGATAACATGAAATGAATTGAACATATATATAACATGTTTATATAAGATGACTAAATAATAATTGTCATGAAACATATCCATATTATATGAAACATGTCTGTACAATAGAACTTATTAAGTGAAACAAATTCATAAATCACTTGCAAATAATTATATAAAATACATTCATATAATTACTACAAATTAAAATATCATGAAACGAATTCATGTAATGTTTCTCAATAAAATAAATTATATGAAATAATTAAAGTCACCTAACATAAGATGAATTTATATATCACAATGTACACTTATTTCATGCTCAAATGAAAACAAATTTTTGTAGAGATTACATAAAATATTGTTTTATAAACTGGAACTTGGTGAACAATATAATTGGTCTTAGCATGGTCTTGCTTAGATAACTTGAGCAACATTAATTTGCATAATAAAACAATAAAACGAAGACTTCATTCTAGCAGATTTAGTCATAATAATGATGAATAAACAAAAACTTTTTAAAAAAACAGATTTGCACTAGAGTAATTCACCAATCAAATAGATAGTGTGTACCAACTCATAAATCCCAAAGATGCTCAAAAACAAAGAGCTCAAAAATTGTTTTCTTTAATTTTATTTTAAATTTGAACTCTCCTTCCCTCAGGCCTTGCTTCCCGGCCCATGAGCTGAACGCCCCTCCCTCTTTACGAGATGACCTTTTTTTCCCATATTAGTGGTCGTGGCTGCCAGAGAGGAAGCTCTACAGTGACAGAAACTCTAGACAGTGAAGGAAATTAGAGGCAGGAACCTTTTGCTTTTTCCTTGATCATTCACGATTACAACATGTACATTATATAGACAAAGCATCTACCTACTGTCAACCAAAATGCATGAACCTAGTGTCGCCTAAAGGTCACGAAATAATTGCAAAAGGATTTACAAAGTTGTCATTTACAATTCTTCACTCTCCCTCAAGTTGGTGCATGGAAATGGATCGTGCCCAACTTGCTTTGTAGATACTGAAACTATCGCTTTCCAAGAGCCTTAGTAAGGATGTCGACGGGTTAAAACTTTGAAGGAATATGAAAGATATCCAAATCTCCTGAATGATATTTCTCATGCACAAAATGACAATCAATTTTGATATGTTTGGTGCGCTTGTGAAACACCGAATTCTTAGCAATATGAAGCACGACCTGACTATCACAAAACAAATGCATAGGTCGTGTATGAGACACTCCTAAAGAGGCAAGAAGAGCCTTTAACCAAACAAGCTCACTAGTGAGTGCTACTATAGAGCGATATTCTGCCTCCGCAGATGATCTCGAGACTGTGGTTTGCTTTTTAGTATTCCACGAGATGGGAGAACCCCCTAAAGTAACCAAGTAGCCAGTCAAGGAGCGCCTGGTGAGCAGACAAGCACCCCAATTAGAATCACAAAATGCAGAGAGATGTAGAACGTTGTTGGCACGAAGCATAATCCCGTAGTCTGATGATCCTTTGATATAACACAATACCTGATACGCTGCTTCCATATGTTCCTGACGCGAAGCTTACATGAACTAACAGAGAATGTATACGGCATAACATAAATCCAAATGGGTAATAGTGAGATAGATCAACCTTCCCACAAGTCGCCTATAGCGGCTAGCATCATCAAGATATGATCCTGTGGCAAGTGAGAGTTTGTGATTTTCACCAATGGGAGTGGCACTGGGTTTAGCCCCCAGTAGCCCACACTCATCAACCATCTCGAGGGCATATTTGCATTGGCTAAGAAATAACCCCATGGGTCCACGAGCAACCTCAATCCCAAGAAAATATTTCAGTGGCCCAAGATCCTTGATGCTAAAGCATTTATGAAGATAAGCCTTAAACTCTTTCCTAGCACGAGAGTCATTGCTAGCCAAAATAATATCATCGACATACACAAGTAAGGCCATGAAAATACTCCCTTTTTGGTAAGTAAAGAGAGAATAATCGGCATAAGAATCAGTAAATCCATATTCTCGAAGCTGAGAAGAAACCTTAGCAAACCACTATCGAGGTGCCTAACGAAGACCATAAAGCGATTTCCGAAGTCTGCAAACCATGCCAGGTGTGCCACATGTGAATCCAGGTCGCAAAGTCATGCACAGCTCCTCGTCCAAATCACCATGTAAGAATGCATTATTCACATCCAATTGATGCAGCTCCCATCCCTTAGAGACTGCCACAGATAGAAAACATTGCACACTAGCCATCTTAGCCACAGGAGTAAATGTCTTGTTATAGTCAAACCCTTCAATTTGGTGATCACCACGAATAACAAGGCATGCTTTGAAGCGTTGTATTATCCCGTCTGAGTTGTATTTCACTCAATATACCCACTTGCAGCTGCTAGGTTTCTTGTTTGGTGGCAAGGCTTGCAATATCCAAGTCTCATTCCTTTCTATGGCATGAATTTCTTCAGCCATAGCTGCCCTCCAGTGAGGGTCCTTAACGGCTCATGATAATGTTTTGGCTTTGTTATTTTGGTAATAGCTGCTAGAAACTGTTTGTGAGTAACAGAAAAATTTTTGCAAGTGACATAATTTACAATGGGGTAACTTGAGGATTCCTTTTGGAGCCGATGTGCAAGCGAGATGGATTTATGTAACTGAGTAGAATAGCAAATGTAATCACTGAAACAGGCTGGTGACTTCCGGGCCCGTGTACCTTTCTC
>NCQS01104008.1:0-10802 GCA_002740445.1 Pachycereus pringlei
GAAAAAATATCTTGTTGCCATTACTTCCAACAAAATGTTCATAAAACAGTCCTACTCAAGACAAACTACTCGACTACGTTCCCATGTAGTGACAATCCTGCTAACACTTTTAATGTTCTAGGAGTATTGATTTTGATTGTTTCCTTCTTGGTTTTGAGCTCAAAGGGTAGAGCAAACAAGGACAGATCAGGATTTGATGGCCCCTTTACTGAGAATCCGTTGAAGTTTGACAATTCCTATTATGAGTAAGATCATTTACTGCTTTTTTCAGTCATATTATAGAGAATGTATAAACTTAATTCATGACATATTGCTATTAGTACTTAGATGATGATTAAATTTTTTTCGAATAATAAAGCTAAATAAGGTCTGGTCTAATGGTTAACATCCGAAAAATCAGATTTAGATAAACTTAAATTTGGGTGAATTAAGATCAATAGAGCACATCATCAAATTGTGAGTGCATTTTCTGAACATGCAGAGAGTTGCTGAAAGGAGACAAACCAGGGCTGGTGAAATTCCCAACTGACAAGGTTCTAGTGCAGGACCCAATTTTCAAAAACTATGTCAAACTCTATGCCAAAGTAAGTAATCATATTTAAGGGGTCAATTTTCTGCAAGAATTACTATCTGATTCAAGAAAAGCCAACTTGAACAGAATAGATATATATGATATGATGTGAATATTCGGCATTTTTCATGCAGGATGAGAAGGCATTCTTCCAACACTATGCAGAATCACACAAGAAGCTATCTGAACTCGGATTTCACAAATAACTAACTACCTACGTACAAGTTTGATGTGAAGATGGCTGCTTAATCAATAAGACTGTTGCTACCTACTTAGCTATGATTAATAGTGTACTGAGCTGTATTTCTAATTTTCCTAATTAGGGTCTATAAGTAACCCCAGAAAGTTATATGCTATGTAATGTATTGACTATTGTACCTGAGGCGTGCTAAGGCGAAAACTACCACTGTTCTCCCGATCTTCATGTAATAAAGGACTTACCACATTGGTTATGTGGGCTACTACTATTCTCATATGTGACCGAAACTTCTCTGTTTTCTAGAATGTAATGATAATGAGATGGAATCATGGAATATTGTACTTTCTTTTCTTTTATGAGAGTTTTAAAGGGAGACATGTAGATTGATGAACACAGATTTCGAACTTGCTGGGGCTCCAATATGATTTCCTAAGAGCAGGACTAACAGCGGAAACAATTTATGAGCATGGTTTAGCTATCATGGAAACTTCAAGAGTAATTGTCAAAATTATTGCACAAATCAAATGTGAAAAGAAATAGACAAACATAACATGAAAATTATCGAGTAATTAACTGGTTTGCTTGAAAATGAGTTCATTCCAATTTATTCTATCCCTCCTTTGGAAGCAAAAATAATTCATTACTTGGGCTACTCTTGCAATCCATTCTCTTATCGCCAGTTCTGACCCAAGAAGTTTTTCCCTTGAAATTGAAAATCAAAATAGTCTGCTGATCATTGAAGCTAAGCTATATATATATTTGCTGCAAAAGCTTTTGCAGCCTATGGTCAAGGTTTTGAGTGCTCAGAAGGAAGGATCATGGGAAAAGGAAGAGGGCCCATTGTGGATGCTGAATATTTGAAGGAAATAGAAAGAGCTCGTAGAGACCTACGTGCTCTCATCTCCAGCAAGCAATGTGCACCTATCATGCTTCGCTTAGCGTACTGATCTCTCTTTCCCACCTTTCTCCTTTGTCTCATCGCTTTTTGCTTTAACGCGTTAATAATCTTTCTAAGATGCAGCAATGTAATATCGTCCAATAATTATGCAGTAATGTGTTATGTTGTATGCAGATGGCATGATGCTGGAACTTATGATAAGAAAACAAAGACGGGGGGACCAAATGGATCGATTAGGAACGAGAAAGAGTTGAGTCATTATGCGAATAAAGGCCTCGCAATTGCTGTTGATCTTTGTGGTAAGATATTCACAAATTAAATACTAAGTTGAGATTACAGTTTGTAGCAATCCAGTTCTAGCAATCTTCAGTTTCTCTAATGATCTATTGTTGATTCATTGGTGATCTCAGAAGAAATCAAGGCTAGACACCCCAAGATCACTTATGCTGACCTTTATCAGGTACAATCTCTAGCCAAGTCACGTGTCATGCCATATAGTACACTTATTGCTAGGACTCGACTGTAAGTATCCAGCACTAGTGCTTGTGTAGATGTCGAACTTGATATTGAGATCATGTAGATGGATAGAAATTGTACCTATCTGACACTAAGGCATGTGTGTATTCATCACAATTATATTTATGTGATCAGCTAGCTGGAGTAGTCGCAGTTGAAGTCACAGGTGGTCCAACTATTGACTTTGTTCCAGGGAGACCGGTATGTTGTGAATATTACTCCTTCCCATTCATAGTTCAGAAGGCTTCTTATTGTTCATGCCATCTTTATAATCCCTGATTTACCAGGACTCCTTGGATTCTCCTGAAGAAGGGCGCCTTCCAGATGCCAATGGAGGTATAAACTAATGACTCACACATATGATCAGTAATACTCCGCGCTTATATTTGATTAAACTGTTGATAGATCTCTGATAATATGTTACATCGCAGATCAACTAATATGCTTCTGACATGATCATGCATAGGTGCTGAGCATTTGAGACAAGTATTCTACAGGATGGGACTTTCTGACAAGGACATTGTTGCACTTTCTGGGGGCCATACATTGGTATGGTAGCTGCCCACCATTCTGCAAATCTTTTTTAAGATAAGTTAAAAATTTTGAGCCTTGATTTTTCACAACGCGTTCCTTTGGTTGTTGGGTGATTTCAAGGGCAGAGCACACAGGGAAAGATCAGGTTTTGAAGGCCCTTGGACCAAGGACCCTTTGAAGTTTGACAATTCCTACTTTTTGTAAGCAAGCAGCTCAATGCGCCGCAATTCAGACCCCCCCCCCCCTGGGGGGGAAATTACAACTAAATGTGACTAATGGGCTTACATACAGGGAATTGCTGAAAGGGGAATCAGAGGGGCTACTGAAACTTCCCTCAGATAAGGCTCTAGTGGAGGATCCTCTATTTCGCCGTTATGTTGAGCTCTACGCTAAGGTAACTATTTTCTTAGAATCACGTAAATATATCAAATGAGATGAAGAGTAATGTGTTTTTTGGATGGATGCTTGACGGCAGGATGAAGAAGCATTCTTCAAAGATTATGCAGAATCACACAAGAAGTTGTCCGAGCTAGGGGTCACACCTCCCACCACCTTCTCTTATTTAAAGAAAATGGCTACCAGGGCTGCTGTGGGAGCAGCTGTTACTGTTTCTGTCATCATCTTAAGCTACTTGTATGAACTGAACAAGCGCGGGTATCGAACTGAAGGGAGGAAATTAAGGCACACCAAATGAAGCATACGTATTTGGTCATACTAACAGTTCTTGCCTCTGTGATTATTATCAAGCAATAAAACTTCGTTTATGACTTGATCAATGTGGTTTTGCTATCTTGATCTTGTCCCTCATCACATGTTTTTCCAACTAACTTTTTCTTTGGGAGTGAAGGAGTCCGTCCCAATCTTATAGAATTCAGTTTAGTGTTCTGACGATCTCTGCAAGAGGGAAGAGAAAAGATAGAACTAGGAAATGAAAGATAAATTGAGACCAAGGAAAATAGACAACTTTATTAGCATTGTAAGAGTGATCCTTCCTACAGCTGAGACTACCACCCCCCACTTTACCTAACCAGTAGAGAAGAATAAACTCTGAAATTATTCTGTCCCTTAGTTACTACAGGAACAGAAAAAATCACGGAGAACAAGTACATCTCCTAATTATCCACTAAAAAAAAGTAGAATTTAACAAATTAAATTAATAAATTAGCATAGGTTAACAGGGACAAAAGATCAATAATCAACATCCTTTGTCAAGCCCTTGGACTCAGTGACAGTGTGATGTCCTGAAAAACCTTGAGCCTCTTATCAGCTGCGACTGCCATCTTGTTCTTAGCTGCTGAATTCTCTGAATCAATTGTACTCAGAACTGCTGAGATGATGGCCTCTTCGAAATCCTTGTCATCAGGGAGAAAATCCACTGGTTTATTCGCTATCTTCTCGAATGATAGCGATCTCCTGATCATCTTATTCTCCCTCCTCTCCTGATTAATTCCATTACTAACACTACTAATCTGTCTAGTCTCCCCCCCTGCTTGGTTCCCTTCCCTCCCGAAATTTGTTGTGTTCCCGGACCTTGTCCTCTTAAGGGTTTCATGGAAGTGAGGTCCCCCCAACGGCTCTTTAATGAATTTCGTGGCATAAAATGGCGGTGCATCGATGTTCAAAGAATTTCCAAAAACCCCAAATGGCTTTGGTGGGAAATTTTGGTTGTTAACGCTAATGTTATTGTTGTAATTAATGTTAGAATTGATGTTCTCATCTGGAAAATCATCTTGGGTTTTGGTGTTTGGTTGAGAGGCGAATGTTTCTCTGCAAGGTTGTGGCTGCCAAATGGAGGAAGATCCCAAGAAGGTGTTGAAAAGCCTGCTCTGTTCTGAAACAGAGTCCCCTGCTTTCTTCATCATCTCCGACTCCAAATCTGCAAGCATTTGCTGGGCTCTTTCATAGGCTTTCAGATGAGAATCCATCCCTCTCGGTCCATCCACTACTGCCGGTTTAACCCTCCGAAGGGTCTCTTTCGCCTCGGTTATCCTCCCTTGCTTCATTAAGCAGATTCCCAAGTTGCACATCTTGTTATTGTCTGATGCAATTGACAATGCTCTTCTGTATGAATCCTCTGCTTCTATGTAGTTGTTTTGCTGCATCAGTGCCCAACCTAAATTGCCCTGAAAATAAAATGTATGACTTTAATTCTCGATATCGAAATTGATAGAAAATGGGTTAAAGATTTTAAATTGGATGGTGCATTACCAGTAGGCGAGTGGCTTCTTGCTCCACTGAGACCTGAAATTTCTTCCCTTGGGATCTCGCTGTTTTCGTTCGCTTCCCATTGAATGCTAAACCTTGTTGAATCAAGTATAGTTTGTGTCTCAACAGTGCTATTTGATCATCCAATCTCCCACATCTCTGTAGATCAAACAATATAATTCATCACGTTTTACCTTTTCTCCCCAAAAGGTTCGCTTGCAATCCTCAACTTTAACAGAAATCTGAAGTTCCAAACATGGACAGACAAAATACCTTGTATAGATCGAGGAGAATGTTATCAAGAGACTCCTGAGCTTGCTCAGAACACCGGCTTCTCAAGGACTTAATCGCTTCGATAGCCTCTTCAGCCCGATTCTGTTGCTTCATAACAATGGCCATATCCTTAAGGGCACTATCCACTCTATCTCCAGCATTAATGGCTGCCCAAAACAGAGGAATTGCCTTCTCTGGGTCTTTATCCACCAACTGCCCATTTAACACAATCAAAATCAAAACCTCAGCAACAATCGACACTGAATTGGGTTAAACAACAGAGCCCAAAAATCTGAATAACAAAAGAGAAACTTTCTTGGTGTGAAATTGAAGTTGAGAAATGTATTTGACAAACCTGAACATGTTTGGCTCTTACATAAGGAGTATCACCAACAGGGACTTTGTGGGTGATGTGGAAGGACTCAGACCGGGTTCGGGAGACCGGGAGCGGCTTTGCGGGAGAACAAGGAGCAGAGGCTGATTTTGGTGCCCTGAATCCAGGGGGAGCATTCCACATTTCTTGCATTTTTTTAAAAATTATTATCCAAAAAAATTAATTGGGGAGAATTGGAGTAATCAAACAAGATAATATGGTGATGCAGATAAATTATCAAGTGGGAAGAGATTTCTCAGTGAGCAAGAGAGAGAAAGAGGGGGGGCGAGGGTGGGAGCAAGAGAGGAGGCAGTGGAGCGGGGGGCAAAGGGATGAACGGGCCGGTAGATATTTAGTTTGAAATTGTACCGTTGCCCAACGGTAAAATACAAAACGTTTATGTTTATGTTTTTTCTGTTAAGTAGCCGTTGAGGCACGATCATTTGGACACAACAATCGGGCCGGTCTCCATAATTAAAAAAAAAAAAAGTATATTTGAAACAGAGTTGGGTTGGCAATAATTAGGCTTCATATTTTCTCAGTCTACAATTAGCCAGGGTTTTTAGCGGTCCCAAACCCCCCAAAAACAAGGGAAGAGGAGGATTTTCTTTGCTTGATTTTCTTTTTCTAAAGAAACTTGTTCATTTTCTCTGTTCCCTTTGACTCCGTGTCCTACTCCGACATCTATTTTTGTTTATATTAGACAGTGTCCTGTATCTAAACCTACGTTAGAGATTTTAAAATATCTAACCGAAATTATTAATAGACAAAGATGCAAACATTTTTTGAAAGAGATGTGCCCGCACACATTATCCTCTCTCTTTCTCTTTCTTCATTTTTTCTTCGATAGTCCATTCTAGCTTCCCATGTTTGTTTTCTTCTTTCCTTTTTCCCCTTTAAAATTTGGCCCTTTATGAGGAAAAGCAAGACAAGGCCTCAAAAAAAAAAAGGAAAAACAAGACAAACGTTAAAAAAATGAAATAAAAATGACACCCTAGATTTGCAACAAAAAAGAAAAGAAAAGAAAAGAAAAGAGGATAAGATCCATTTCTTCTACTAACAGGGGTATTCTCTTTCTGGGGCGTGGGGGTGTTAGGACTACGTATCTCAGAAAGTCGTGACAATGTGATCCACAGTACACTGTACTTTGTCCTAGTGGTTGAGTCACAGTAATCCCAATTAATATAGAAAATGAAGGCTTCTTAAAAGCAGGGTTGCATTTCCTGCCCTTTGCTTTCCTTTCCCACTGCTTGGTTGCCTTCCTGCTGCTACCAAAAAGGAGCATTCAAAGCACCAACAGAACACACAACTTACTATCCAAACAAGACACATTACAATCAAGTCTGTAACCCAAGGGGACTATTTCTCGCAGATTAATGCTTCATGACAAGCTCTATATAGGACCATCATCCTCTGACTTAGGATTCAATACTTCCATCTCCCGAGCTTCTTCCAACATCACATTTCAGAGCCGATGAACAAGGGCAGGGACACGGCCGGAAGAAAGAAAACAAGAAAGCAGAGACGAATGATGACTGCTCGAATGGGGATCAGTACTTGTCAAACAAATTCAGTCTAAATTATCCTTAGGATACCATGGTTATGAATGCAAGTTATGTGAATAGCTTCACTGGCAAACTATTGTCTCTCTGGTCACACTACCACATAAGCAAGAGAGGTTTAACACTAGATAAGGGAGAAACAAGATGGGAACATAAAACAGAGGTGTGCATTCAGAAAGAAGGCAAGCATTCACATCGGGAGTGTCATTTGATTAGAGAATAGAAGAGATCAATATCACACTACATGTACAGCCTCACTACAAAATCAACACTGTTCACCTACAATGGAAAAGAAATGCAGGGACAAGTTTCCATGATGACTTTGTAGAGCAGAAATTGATACGCAGTTCAAAAAAGCAGATTATAGTGCGCGAAAGCTATCTGCTTTATCGAGTCTTGCTGTGCCTGAGCTTGAAGATTCACCCATTGCATCAGGAGAAGATGCTACTGGAAATGGCTCCCTCCTCAAAGTCGATGGCATCCCAGATACCTCCTGCAGAGCGGAAGCCCACCAAAAAGCATTTGATAAGCTACTTCGTACTTTTCAATTAGAAGCATCAAAGAAGAATGCATGGGTATTCACTAAATCAATGTACTCATCGCTTGAAACCCCAACATTTAGTACATTGTTTGTACTTGATCGATTGTCTAGTCTATTATTACACTGAGATGCCATGAATCGAATGGCATGTTTACTAATGCAAACTTGTGGAATAACTTATGTACGTTGGAAACAACTGCCAACTTGTCCTCTCCATGGGAATCTTGTTACAATTTATGCCCATTTCCCTGAGTTACCAACACATTCATGTAGTACTTCAATTCGAGGAGCCAAGTTCGTCAAAAAATCAATTTGCAACTCGTTCTTTTTTCTCAAAGGATAAGATCATCCATTGCAAGAATCGTACTTAATCTCTCAATGAAAAGCAATTTCTCAGGGGGCACTAGAACTCACAATGTCAATTTTTATGTTGCATCAACAAGTACAACCTTTAATTTAGCTTATAAACTTACACGTTAGAATCTCTTTTTTTTTTTCCTCTCCTTTTTTTAACACAAGCTAGCATCTTACTCAGTAAAAACATTATAATTCATAGTTACAGGAACCTAGAAGCTTAATTCTTATTCACAATCAATATACAGAAGGCATTTCTATACCCTCATTCAGAAAAGTGATAGTAAAACACATGATTAGGATTTCCCATCACTTTGCCATGGGTAAGCTAAATGATATCTACTGCAACAGCAAAGGGTTTTCAAGAAATACAACACAACTTACAGAACAATGAATCTTCTCATTTCATGAAGAAAAAGAACAAACTTTTCACAGTAGCTCTTCTAATTTTCCATTCATCCAAAATAGTCAAACACCCAGAGAAATAAAATCCAACAATTCTGAGAGAAGATTAACAAGGAATCGCGATTACCTTCATGAGATGCATTCGTAAATCACAAGGACGAACCCGATTCCCAATACAAGCCAAGACGAATTTTGAATAATTGAACATCACATCTGCGGCAGCTTGCTTCTTCTCTTCAGTCTGCAAATTTTCGGCATTATATCAGTTCAGCATGAACGAATGGAATCGGGTTTTTTGCAGGAAAACAGAGAAAGGGGGTGTAATTAGAGGTCTGAATTAGGGTTTGATTATTAGGGATTGACCAGCATGACTCAGAAGGGTGGGGAAAACCGCGAGGGCAAAGAATTGATTTGGGAAATAGAGAACAACGAAGAAGAAAAACAAAGATTGAAATGATGAAGAAGAAAGAGCACCTCGTAATCGTCTTTCATGTTGAGATTGCAATTACAAATCAGGGATTTGGCATTCAACTTCGCAAACAATTAGCGCTTGTTCCACGATTTCGCATTGGTAACAAACCTGTACAATGAGTACAATTGTTTTTCATTGAATATCAACCGGCCTATTAGCTCAGTTGGTTAGAGCGTCGTGCTAATAACGCGAAGGTCGCAGGTTCGAGACCTGCATGGGCCATTAGTTTTCCTCCCAACCTTCTTTGGTCCTCAAAGTAGCTTGTTCGATCTCCCCCCTTACAGACAAAACCGATTTTTTTTGACCTAAAATAGGAATGTCATTACAACTGATGAGCTTTTGTGGCCATGGTTAAGATTATTTACATTTCACGATCAATCCACCTCCCAAGCCCAAAAACCAACTCTATAGTTAAGTGTATTGAAACCTTGATCTTAATGTATTAGAGAAGGATAAGGACAGCAAGCTGAACAAATTTGTGCAACAGCCAATTGTGGATGAAATTTGTTCCGCTTACTAACCTATTGTTGGAATTTAAATTCATTACTGCTGTCCACATTCAAATATTGAATGCAATATCAAATCTTACATTAGATGATGCTAATAATCTTATTCAGTTGTTGCCCACAAAGCAAATAGTACTGGCACCTCCACGGGTGGCAATAGAACAAAGAGCAATAAGGTAAGATCGCGCAGTCATGGACTAAATGATACCAACAGTCAGATGAACATGTCGCCTGCTTGAAGTATAATTTATCTAAACCAGAATGACATCCTCCTGGGGGAAATGAGAGCAACAATGTAAACTCATGGCCTTGTTTGCCGATGCCTTGCCACAATCAGCTTGCATTTTAGGCTACGGATCTGGGCATGCTATGAAAGTGTGTTCCAATGGTAAAAATACTTCCCACAAAAGAGCATATGACCCATTAGAAAACATGGATCAAAGACTCCCATGGATCACCCATTGAATAACAAAGCAGGACGAAAACATCCAATTTAAAGGAATGTCTGCATGACAACGCATAGATCCAGGTCTCACTTGCAAACATTACCAAGTTTACAGCAATTGTAAAGAAAGAAGGGAACTAGGGTTCCATAATTCAAGCAAGAAAGTAACCTAGTTCTACTACAGAGCCTCTAGGGGTCAAACAGAGCACGGTCAATCTACGTTTCTTTGGCAGGAGCCTTCTTTGCAGCCTCAGCTGCTGCCTTCTCTGCTTCGATCTCAGCAACAATGGCATCAATCTCAGACTCCTCCAATTGCCGCAGACCATGCTCTTGTGTCATCACAGCAACTTCAAGGTTCTTTCCTCCACTTTCAACAACCTGATCCAAAATTGACACAGATTCAGGGGATAGGTTGCCAGAGAATTCCAGATGTTAGTGAACTGAGTAGGGTTATAGAACTTATGCAGCTCAACCTTTCTCCAGCTACAATAGATGAGAGGCAAAGATTGCCTCAACAGACAATAGCTATCTACAATAGATAACAGGCAAAGATTGCCTCAACAGACAACAGCTATCTAAATACAAGGTGTTCAACACCTAGTCGGATCTGTCGAAACTGATCAGATATTACAGCACATGTGCACACCAAAGGCCATAGCATGCATCAGGACCCACCATAAATAGAAGCATAGCAAATTCACATGGTGATAATGTGACTTTCTAGGTTCTACATAAATGAACTTGCATGAAACCAAGTAATCCATGTGATCAATTGTTGACGATCTAAGAGATAAAGATGATGCAGTCACCAGCATGCAAACAACATTCTTAAAAATACCTTCTAAGCAAAGCAAATGACAAAAGTAAGATCTAATAAATATAGCACTTTAAATGTTTGCTCTAAATTAATATCTCCTGATGGTCAAACCCAAAAAAAGTTGTATCATG
>NCQS01104032.1:1410-14295 GCA_002740445.1 Pachycereus pringlei
CGAGGGATAATACCCTCTAAAGTAACCTAGGGACATAAAATTATTAGCATTCCCACCAAGCACATTAAACTCGTTATCCTTATAGCCCAAATCAATATTAGCATCAAAAATCATAGGATTACTAATGGGCTCAACAATGTCACACTCAAGGGAAATAGAGGGTAAGAACAAATAGGTGAAACATGGGGATGTCCAAGGGGATTGGGAAAAGCATAATTAAAACAAAGGCTAGAAGACTCTTCATGCACACTCATAACGACACCCCTCTAAAGGAGTCTCAACTGGATCATGCGCCTCCTCTAAAGTATTTTCTAACTCAAAACATGTATCAACAACACTAAACCTAGCAACTCCCTTAAAAGGCTCACCCACCTCAAGCCCCGTACACTAAGCTAAAGGAAATGTTGAATCATGTAAAGTCAGGACAACATCAGTATTGTCCCAAGGTGATACAAAGTCAGGTTGCACATAGCATGCATAATAAGGACACGAATTAGTTTCATGGTTAGAAGAATTATAGAAATCACACCAAAAAGGAGCATAATAAGATTAGAATAGAATGCACAAGGATCAGAAAATGAATATTTAAAAACACAACTAGCCTTCTCAAACTCAAATGAATCCTAAGTAATCCACTCAAGTAAATACCATGCATCATCAAAATTTTTAGCAAGAAAACCCCATACTTTACAGGAATACGGGTTTTACTATTCACATCCTCATCAACAATGTCTAAAATTTTCTATTTACCTACACAATAACCACATTGAGTAAGAAAAATATTTAAATGCTTAAAATATCTCCAAAATAATTCATGCTTGAATCGGGGAAAATGAAAAATCATCATTGTTTTTTCTCAAATTTTATTTTATTTTTTTAATTTTTTAATTTTTTCTTTTTTTCTCAAAGAAAAACAAAATTCTTAGTCAAACCTATCAAGAAAAATCCAATATTCAACACTAATCTACAGCAACAACGCTAAAAACTTGATAGGCCCACAAGCACACGGTGGCGTTGTAACAAATCAAGGTCGATCCCATAGAGACTAGGTGAAACTACTGGGTTATAATCCCTCAAGATATGCTAAGCGAATCAAATTTTGATATTGAAACTAAATTAATCTAGTATCTAATCTAATGGAAAATATTCAAGGAATTATACAAAATTAGCAATCTCCCAATTCAGTATCAATCTAGTACTTCTTTCTCTAATGGTTGTTTTAAAATCGATAATCGAATTATCACAACCCTCTTTCAAGGTGAAGTGAAATACCTAAATCAAATCAATCATAAATTTTCGTGGATTTCTCGATTAGTTTCAGTTCATTAGGCACACGATTATCAAATCAATGGTTTCTCAATCCGTAATTCTCTGTCAAGACATCATGTAATTAAGTCAAATCCTAGGATTTCAGTATTTGAGATTTCACCTTTCAATCCTTCATCCAAATACCCATAGCATACAAGAAAGTGATCAAGTTTCTCATAAGATAATAAACTTCTAGAATTCAATAAAACAATCCAATAATTCCAAAAGCACCAAATGATATCAATACAAGATCAAGAAATGAAGAAATGTTTGCATAAATTCAGAATCAAAACAATAAAAGATAATCAAAATTACAAAACATAAATCTAAATTTAGAGAAGGGAAGAGAAGAGAAAAGAAATGCTCAGCCAAGATCACGCTTCGACCATCATGCAAACCCAGGATGGAATCCTTGTAAAATCTTCACTTCACTCTATCTGCCTCTCACTCTAATCTAATCTAATTCTAATCTAAAAAGAAACTTGAAGAGAGGAAATGAAATGATGGGATGTGTGTACTCTGCTGATAAGGGACGCCCTATTTATTGAAAAATAGAGATGATTTCAGCCACACAGCCAAAGGAAAACGAAGAGGCAATGGTTTCACCTTTTATCACGGTCCGTGATAGGCACCACGGTTTGACCATGGTCTGTGGTGTAATTGATTTTCTACTCTTTTCTTGCTCCATGGGCATAGCAGCATATGGATGTCTATGGGAGAGGTCAAATTACATCTATTAAGGGTCAAATGCTGGGTAAAAAGGCCTACAATCCTGCTAAACACATCAAACGATCATACCCAAGCATAATAGGAGTATAAATAATAACATTAAGTACATAATTCTCCTGCAAATGTGGCAAAATGGCTTTAAAATGATGTACATGTTAAGCACTTATGAACACTTCTTAAAATATTTGCTCTCCTCTTTCTCTTTGCATTTTAGTGCTATTATAACCCATATGGATTGCTTAGTGTGTATATCATTTAGTGATGGCAAATTAGAGGTCTCGACAAGCCCATGGTAGATTTGAACCCTTGGAGTGAGAATTAGAAGAGCCTTGCTATGATTTAAACACATGGGTGAAGAGTGCTACATAACCTAAGTGATTGATTCTACTGGTTTATCTAGCTTTGTATACTCCATGGGCCAATATGTCTTGCTCAAGATGATTTAGGTGGTGCTCAAACTTAATATTGTTGTCTCTAAAGATCTTTCAAAGACTTTATTCTCTTATCTTTTTGTTAAAAGTTTTGATCATTTTTGGGCTAGTTTTAGGTCAAGAATTGCCACTGAGGGTGCTAGTAATGTCTTTCCTAAGGAGGCTGTATACATATTTATTTCTTTCTAGTTTAATGGTTTCTTAAGAACAAGCAATAGTTCAACCATGGAGAAGTTTGATAAGTGCTTAAGACATGTATTATTTTAGGGTCATTTACTATTATTTCTTAGGGGATTGAATGCCTTAGTGATTGTTTATGCCTCTATTTCTGTTTTTCCCGTGGGTATATGTGTCTGATGCATTTTATATGTTTTAAAGACTTGTTAGCCTAGTGTTGGCCCCTTTAATAATGCCATTTAACTCATCACAAGGGACCCCCAGTCCCATTCACGTGTGATGTCATGAGCAATTGCAACAAATTAAGTTAGATGCCGCCACGGACCCTCTGTGGTGAAGGCCACAGACCCTCCATGGTAAAGGCCACGAACCACAGTGGCCTAGTTTTTTATGAGTTTACATTTTCATTTCGAGTGTGTAGTTGAGAATGCATTAGTTCATCTATATTAAGGCATCGAGTGCTGCTAGAAGGGCAACTCTCAATCCATTTTGCTACTCACTTTACCCAAAATTCATCCATTTCTCTAGTCACTCAGAGCAAAAGAAGATTCAAGAGAAGGACTTTATAGAAAACTTCTAAAAAATTCAAGTTTTTGTTTCCAATTTTGGACCACTCATCCATTCTTGGACAATGGGTGAAATTACTATCAACAACCTCCAAATGACTAAAGACTCTTTTGTAATTAAGGAAACTTCTAAGCATGAGATAAGTAGAATTCCCTCTTGTTGGGACATCTTGACATAAGCTGTTATTATAAACAATGTCACAAAGTTTATAAGACTCAAGGAACCTTTGTTTTCTTGTTTGATAGCCATTACAATACTTAACACACTCTCTAACCTTAGACACGACCTCATCTGCATCCTTTAAAGCTTCCTTCACAATCAATTAAAAATGTAGGTGCAACAATGAACATGAAAGTAATCACCATTACATAGAAGTTTCAATTGAACTTTCATTAGATCAACACACAAAAAATTTGAAGAAGCATCATTCAATGTCAAGCTTATCACTTTCTTATCAAGGCCCCAATCTTTTAACAACCATAACAACTTTTTAGCAAGGGAAACACCATTATGGGCTAAAGGCATAAAATAGAATTCCAAAATTCTCTTATCCCAATTGGCATCAATATAATGGGCAGTCAAAGAGATGAAACCAACTATATTTAAAGATGCCCAACAATCAGAAGTAGGGCAATTTTGCCAGGGATAGACTCCAAGAAAAATTTAAGTTTTTCTATTTTTATAGCAAAGAACATAAAGACATGTCTCTTAGTTGTGTTCCTTGACACAAATTTAGACATTGGGATTCAAATAAGCCAACATATCCCACACACCTTCATATTTAAAAAACTAGAATGGCAATTCATGCTTGACAACGCAAAAAGCTAAAAGCTGATGAAACTCATTAGAGTCAAATCTAGGTCACCTACTTCCCAAAGAACCAAAACTACTCTCTAAGAGAAGTTGACCTATGTCTCTAGCATTTGTTCTTGTACAATTGCCCAAGTGCCTTTTTAAATTTTCAGTTCCATACTTACTATCTCCAGGATAAGTTTGACAACATTTTTTGCATCTACAAAACAAATTACCCTCTTCATTAGGAGGAAGGAATTTATAATGTTGCCATACAGTAGAAGTTAATTTCCTTTGATATTTTGGGGCCTTACCAACACTAACAGCAATAGCCTTAGGCTCTTTACTTCCCTACTGTTAACTTCAACTACCTTCTCACCGTTTGAATCAACATCAATAGGCACTAAATCTTCATAATCTGACGCCATCTTTTGTTTTTTTCTCTTATTCCTAAGTGTCTGTTTTCTATGCATGTATTTGATAAAGCATTTTTGAGAGTTTCTAGGAACATGCTTTGGGAAACATATATTGAAAAGTTAGAAGATAAGGCTATCAAATGCTATGTTTGCTATCAGATGATAGCCATCTTTACTATTTAAGCATAAGTTGACCTAAGATATGGGGTCATGGGGATTGAAAAATAAAGTATCAATCAGAATCTGCCTATTAGAAGTTATAGAGGACAATATTTCAGTAACATTTGGAAAGGTTATGGAGTTATAGCTAACTCTTCAAAGATTTGGCGGCATTAGATGCTCTTTCAGTTTAGAGTCACAAATACATATCCGAGAGTTTTGCACAGGCAAGATTTAGTGGGTCCACTGTAGCAATCTTACTCTCTGAACTGCAGAGAGGTTGGTTGACTTCCTATTTCATAGAAAATAAGTGGATCACATATTAGAGAAGCATTCTGGCTTAGCCCACCATGAATTAAGCTAAAAATTGGCTTTTTAACTGTTTAGGAAGTGTTCAGTTCAAAGTCCAACTTATTTAGTTTCATTCTTGCATGTTTTAGTATATTTGTGCTTTTTATACTTAAACAATGCACTGCCAATACTGTTTAGCTTGTTTATGACTGAAACATTGTACACCTGCTCAAGCATACACCAACTATCTATTGGATTTGACCTGGTTAAACTATTTTATAGGATTCCTTACAAACTTAACATCATTGGTTACTTAAATGTTAATATACACCTATATGAATAGTGAGATGAAGTTATAACACATGCATATCATTCTCTTCTTCTTTATACATTATTGTTGTCCATAATGTTAACTCTTAGGACCATACTAGCTTAAAAGTTTCTGTACATATTGATTGCAAGTTGACGTAGGAACTCCTGCTTAGAATTGAGAATGCAACTATTTTGAACATTAAGAGTGTAGTTGCTTGAGAATTATTATATTGGTAGAGATCATAACCTTTACCGATGAATTCCTGAGCCAAAAAAATTCAACATTTTTGAATATTTTATAGCTCTCTTTTTATGTAACTAACTACTGGCTAAGAGACTCTCCCTTTTGGAGGTTCCTCTATGCATGTGCCATCATGTTTTTCACCTTTACATCATGGCTTCTCAACTTCCTTAGTCTTAAGAGCACCTTTTCTCTCTCCATCCCTTTTTGTTCGACCATACTTGCTTCAGAGGTCAGTGTAGAGACACTTCAGTTAGTCATTTGTAAAGATTTTGTGTCTAATTTTACAAAGGTTTTGCAGCAATAACTTTTCGATCCCTGATTTGAGATCTCATGGTCCTAGCAAGGTTGTTCTGTCTGGATCCAAATCATTTTGTATCTCAGATGGCCTGAAAGTGAGGATTGGGATGTCTATGGCCAGAGTGCTGACTTTGCGTGGATGCAAATTACTGACACTATAATGAGATCATATACTAAGTTTGCTAATGGTTCATATATTGAAGCTAAAGAGAGTGCGATAGTGTCGCACAATCAAGATGCAGACCCAGATTTTAGATCTGCTCAGGCAAAAGAAATGCTTGATCATTTGGAAAGTGTCTTAGCAAATGAACCTTTTGCTGTGAAGAAGGGACAGTTCATTGTAGAAGTAAAACCTCAGGGTATCTTTCATGTATAAGTTAACATTCCTCCATTTCCTATGTTCCTCTTATTTTACTAAACAAATGGAGGTTGGCCCTGCCAACAGTGGGATTCCACTGGCGATGATGTTTTATTCCTTGCTTTGCCTTCTGATATTTTCCTATATTTTGAAACACATGATGATTGAGATATCTATGGCTATGAGTAAGTAGGGGGCTTATAATGGAGCACAATGGTTGCATTACTTGCATAATTAAAATTTCCATAGGCCATATTTATGTGTTTGTGATTTTTTTTTTTAATTTATGAAAAACAGATGGTTAGATGTTGCTTCCCTTCTCCCTCTAAGGTTTTTGGAAAGCTTTTTAATGTTGTGTTGAGAAATAAGATGGTCCACCTTGCCTTTTGTCGACCTCTATCTTACCTATCTTATGCTATCTACCTATTTTGGGCTATTGATGATCATGTCTTAATATGTGCTTCACTCTTAGGGGTCACTAAAGGCATGGTTGCTATGAAAATATTCACATTTATGGTGAAGAAAGGGAAGCATGCTGATTTCGTGTTGTGCATTGGAGATGACTGGTCTAACAAAGATATGTTTAAGATGGTGGATAATGTGGTGTCAAAAGACATCCTCTCATTAGGTTCCTCAGTTTTTGCTTGTACAGTAGGTCAAAAGCCTAGCAAAGCCAAATACTTTGTCAATGATATAGTTGAAGTGAGACTAGTGCTTGAATCTCTTGTTGAATTCTCTTATCTTTTGAGCTCTACTCAACAATCAAAAAGAGTAAAAAGTTCAATTCTTTCTCATCCGACTTTCTTACTTTTCTTGGTTTTATTATGAGTTTGTATGTGTTATTGTTGTGTTATATTCTTCATTGCCTTTGTGTCTGGGATTTCGTAATGTTTGTGTTACTACTTCCTCTCATTTTACCTTAGACAATCTTTTATGTACTTTCTTATGGGCTTTTTTTGGTTAAGGGGTGACATGATCTTTAGACAACAGTTGGTTGCATTTCATCTGAGAGGCTAGAAGCGTTTAACACTTTAACCGCCTACTCTTTTTATAGTAAAAGTGGGTGACAAAGTTTATAGGGATATTTTACTTCATTGTGCGCTGTCGAGAGAGGTTAATGATTAACTGGTCGTTCTCTAAAGAGCAAATTATCATTTGGCTGGTGTAGTTGCGATGAGATTCCTCAGCGTCTAATGCGACTGATTTGAATTTGTGCATAGTTGAACTTCCTTTGAACATATGAGCTATGACATGCACATTCTTTTTTTTCCTTTGGTCAACAAGTAATACAGTAAGTGAAAACGATTACATTACCTTAGCTTGATGTAATATGTGATTTTTGTACTATTAACACAATCATGATTTAGTGATGCTAATGAAAGTATGAGTGTGTATGGTGTGTTCCTTCACATCTCCATTTAAGGCAACGAGCTGTTTTTCAAAAATTGATTCTGCAGTATCACCTTCTAGACTTTCAACCTTCCTTTTACACAGACGAGTCTAATTGTCAATCTGCTACTGTTTGTTGCTGTATCCATCTTGTAACCATCTCCTACGTCTCTTTCCCTATTTACAGTCTTCCCTGCACCGTATAAAGAAGTTAGTGTTAAAAGTTCCTATGTCATACCTTGCTTCTAGAAGAGCTTTCTTTATCATCTTCACATGTCCCTTTTGCCACCATGAATGGTGTTTCCTTTAAGACATGGTTTCCTTCTCTTCTGGTGACTTTGATGCTGTGATGAGAACTACAATTTAGCAATCTCTTCACCTTCTTGGTTTTCCACTATTGTCTTGTGGCTAGTGGCAACTATCATGTTAGTTTCCTTAGCATATCCTTGGTAGCGCTGATAGCCTCCTAGATACTGGTCTCCACAAGTTGAGCCATCCCAGTCACACTCTGCTCCTCCACTCTGTCTTGTAGTAACAGTCAAGTATGTCATTGTTCTTTTATCATAAAATTGCACATCTTCCCGTGCATAATTATTTGATATGTTGTAGGAGTCCGAAGGGATCTTTATGGGCTCAGTTTAGAAATAAAATCCAAAGTCCAAATAAGCATTAGTAGCCTTAGATGGAGATGCTAGAGATGTGACATAGGCTACATTCCTCCCACCCTAAATGTTTGTTGTGGAGGCTAATATCGAGGATGATGACAAGCCAGAATGCGTGCTTGCATAGTCAACATCCACAGTGTTGGTGCTTCCGATCTCATCTTCCCCATCCATGTCGTCTATGATGGTAGACATCGTATCTTCTTCTTTAGGAGGTTCAACCTTTAACATTTCTTTTCAAAGGTTTTAATTAGCTTCACATCAGTATGTTTACACTGCAACTCTCCATTTCTTTCATTCCTTGATTCACCAAGTTCCTCAACATTCATCTCACATATGGTACTTTGACAATCTTGGACGGCTTTGTCCATTTTCCCAAGATTTATGTTGCTGACACTTCTAACTTCCATCTTAGCACACATTTCAGCAGTAATTACAAGTGGTGATTTTGCTTTCTTGAATGGTATATTCCGTTCCATAGCTAGTATATCATTTGTAAGATGTTGGTTTTCAATCTTTGGGGGACAAGCAACACTTTAATCTTTGGGGGACTAGTAACAGAGATACCCTCTTTGTTGTTTGATATTCTAGAATTTGAAAGATTACTTAAATTTAAGGGACCAAAGACTACTTTATCATGACTATTAGCCCTGTTCCTAGTAGAATTATTACGATCATTGATTAGACTCTGCAGTCGGTCCTTTCGACAAGCAGATTTGCACATTTGTTCAGCTTTATGTAATTCTGCTTTCACTTTAGTAGTAGAAGGGTCAAATCTGATAGTAGTTTGAAGATCTTTAAGTGCTTCTTCCATCATACCCAACTTTACTAAAGCTTGTGCTCTTCTAAATCGAGCCTTGACATTAAACAACTTTAATTTTAAAGTCAAATCACATTGATTTTTAGCATCCTCAAAGGGAGCCAATTTCAACTAACATGCAGTTATATTCAAATTAAGAGACAAGCCCAATTTCTCCATCAAGTTTGCTTCCTCTTCATTACTAGGAACCAACACATAAAGGTACTGAATGGCTTTATTATGCCTGGTGATTGCAGTTTGATAGGCCTTTAGCTTGTAGAATCGATTACCTTCCTCCCCAAAGACTTGGATGTAATAAGGAGCTCCTAAGGATCTTCCATCTCCATAATGCTCTTCCTTACTTCCACATCAATTCTTCGCTAATGTGACAATCAGCAAAACCATCTAACCAGAAGCTTGTTGGTCAAGCTATTCCATTCCCGAAGTCAGAGTGGGCTTTTCCCTTCTAGGTTGCAACATCTTTAATTGTGGACTTTGATTTTGTATAATCAACACCTAAATAAACTATGACAGAGCAAGGACGATGAATGCTTTAAGTTTTGAATTAGAATTGAGGTATGAAGGGTTAATAAGACCAAACACAAAGATTGGGATTGGAGGAACTAAACTCTAAATCTACTGGAGTATAGAAAGGGACACACAAGAACAAAACAATTAGGGACAAAGCAAGAATGGGGTTCAAAATGAGGGGCTCTACCAGAGACAACTATTAGGACACTACCACTGGAGGCCTAAGGTGGTGGAAACAGAGTTGCGAGCACCGATATTATGGGCAAGGGAAACATCGGTGGAACTTTCTTTAGGTTTTAGGAAATTGGATTAAAATTAATCATGCACATTCATGTTGCTTGTCTTGTTGCTAGTTTTCGAATCTGAGTACATTTATCCACGATAGGGGAATGGCCTCTTTGCAATTAGTGGTATGAGTGCAAAATATGTATTAGTCATGTTTTGTTCATGATAAATAGCCTCTTTGGTACCAGCTTTAAGAGTAACACACATGTATTAGTCAACAATCAGCAAGGCTGGCATAGATAAAATTTGAACTCAAGTTTCTGGCAACAATTAGTATAAATTTTACAAATTAGATTAATTGATAGTTAGGAACGTGGTGCCAATGTAATGTGCTGCGAGCGTGAATTGTCTAATGTTAGTTTCCCACTTCCTAGTTGAAAAGAAATGATTGTCTGAAATGTTTTTGACCTGACTCTGTAAAGTTTTGACCTGACATTTGCTTTATGTAATGCAATTTGTCGAAAGCATGAGCCATTGAGCTAAATTATGTTTGGATTTTGCTGCTTATGGGTGTTGGTTTATAATATGCAATACCGAAAATTCTCCAGATTGCACAAATTCAAGCACTTAGAGTGGGCAAAATCTTACTAGTGCTAGCTTTTGGCTAAAACTCTCTCTTTCATCTCCTATTGATAGATTATCTAGAGAATTTTAAGGTAGAACTGTTCACTAACATTAATTTAATCAACCTTGTAATGCAAACAAATTTGTAATTGTATTTTTATTAGCTTGTTTGGTTGTATGAGAGTATTGTAGCAAAAGAACTATCTTGTAATTACGATTAACACAAACTAAGTAACCATTGTAAAGTTAATTGCATTACATTGTCATTACGTTACATCCAATCACACATCACATAATAATTTTATCATTTATGAGGTTGTCTTGTCGCTTACTCTATTCATAGTTTGAAATTCATGCTGATTATGCATATTGGAAGGACCAATTATTCTCAAATCATTCACATCTTGAAAATAAAAGTGTATTAAATCATTGTAGTGTTAAGCGTCCGTGTGACTGCAAAAGAAGCGCCCCTCAGTCTTGTTTTGCAGGCGTTGCTCCTTTCTCTGTGATGTAATCATGCCTGAAAAAAATTTCCAAAAAGGGGGGAAAGGAGACAATGGTTGGATATTGGAAGCAAATTAGGAGAAAATGATGCCTAAGCTTTGTGGCTACTCACTTGTATTTGCGGCCAACTTGGATTGCTGCTAGTGTTGCCATTCCAGCATTGGCAGACAAAAGATTCCAATTTCTCTGTATTGATAACTCCATATTTTGATTAGAATATTGAGCTGGCTAAATTAGGTCGGGATAGGGAACATTGTAGGTTAAGGGAGGGCAAGCGCCCATTCAAGGACAAGCCGTTTGTTTTGGATTTCATGTAATGTAATGCATTTCGTGCAGTGCATTGGATGTGGTAATCATAGTCATATTTTCGTGTTAATAATTCTTTTTTACACTAGTTACTTTGTAATAGTAATATGGTTATAATGTAATGATCATACTACAATATCCTGATACAATAAAATATATTAATCTAATTTGTTGGTACTACAAAATTATCTTCATGCAACCAACCAATCAATTTGTATTGTCTTTCATCTCCTAATCATTAAGGCTCTGTTTGGACCTTGAAAAATTTGGTGGAATGAAAAAAAATTTAGGAAAGTTACTTTTTTTGTGTGTGTTTGGTTTAGAGAAAATCACAAAGAAAAAAATATGGAGGAATGTTTGGTGGAAAAATTGTTAAAAACAAGTGACAAATTTTCCTCATAAAATTGTGAGAAAAGTTTGAGGAAAATTCCCAACCTTCTCCAACCTTGTATTATTTAGATGACATCAAACTGATTTAAGTAGTTCATCTATATTCAAATTTCTCATCCAAATTTTTGTATTTTTCGTTGATCCAAATAAGAGAAAAAAACTCTTTTTCTCCCTACTTTTTTTCCTTCACATTTTTTTTCTTCAACTTTTCTTTCTACCAAATTTTCTAAGGATTAAACGGAGCCTAAGTCATTTTACTTTTAAGTTCTCTTTTTTTTTCCGGTCATTAGTAATTTGAAAATTTAGAGAGTACAAGGCCAAATAGGCCTTACGATTAAAATTCACAAGCCTTCTAAAATTTTATATGCTCCTAAAACATATAGTAACCTTAAAGTCAAACCCCAATCTAGCTTCATACGAAAATATCAAGATAGACTAGAAGTACTCAACAAATTTACCAACAAATTTACCAAATAAGATTCAAAAGAACCCCAAACAAATCAGATAAATGTCACCTAAACTTTCATCTTTATTCCTAAATATCCTATAAGAGGTTAGCTCCACGCGTCCACCCCAATCAAAAGCCGAAGTTAACTTGTTGAAGGCATTGGGGGAGGTACACAACCTTCGACAAACTAACCACTTACTCATGCCGCATGCTCTCATTAATTTTGTTGTAGCATTTTACATAACCTCTGCCCTACTACCTATCCATCTTCTATACAAGGCACACCTAGTTTTCCTCCTTACTCCCTTTTCAAATAAGACGGTCAGAATTCTTTGTCTATTTTTCTTAAAAACAAAATAACTTGGAATTAGGTGCACAAGATTGTGCCTTGAATCACGAGATGATATATATCTTGTCACAGGACATATTTAAATATCTTGCCACAAGATACTCTTAAATATCTTATGAATTGTTATGTTTAGATATTTGTTGGCGACGCTCACAAAGTATTACTCTGTCGGTTCCACAGTAAAATTGGAAACTTCTTTGATTGTCGAAAAAATTTTCAAAATGACATGGCATTCAAAAGTACACTTTGAATCCATATTATTGAGGATATTATGTGCATATTAGCTTTAAATGGTTATTGTACTAATGTTTGTTAAAATACGCAAAAAGTCAAAACAGACATTGTTTTTGAGATAAAGGGGATAAGTCAGATCAATCCTGCATACAAGGACATATGATACGTGTATTTAGAAATGTGATAAACTCTAGATGAAAAGATCAATTGCAAATACTTCTACAACTTGATCATATCATTTTGTTTTTAATTTTAAATATGATAATATAACTTTTAAATCAAAATAAAATACCTAAAATATCTTGGAGTATTATTTTGTGAAGGGAAAAGTGTACACTCACCG
>NCQS01104096.1:0-11034 GCA_002740445.1 Pachycereus pringlei
CTACTAAAACTAAGGAACCTTATAGGCAAGGTCAAGAGCTTATTAATAGAGGTTACATAAGGGAGAGCATGAGTCCTTGTTCTGCTCCAGCCTTACTTGTACCTAAGAAGGACGGAACTATGAGAATGTGTGTGGATAGTCGAGCCATAAACAATATTGCCATTAACTATAGATACCCTATCCCTGGGCTTGATCATATGTTAGATGAACTATATGGCTTAAAGGTGTTTTTAAGGATAGACTTGAGGAGTGGACACTATTAGATTAAGATGAGGGATGGAGATGAGTGGAAGACAGCCTTTAAAATAATGCAAGGATTGTATGAATGGCTTCTAATGCCATTTGGTTTATCTGATGCATCTAGTACCTTCTTGAGGATGATGAATGAAGTCCTTAAACACTTCATTGGTCACTTTGCAGTGGTGTATTTTGATAATATTTTGGTTTATAGCCAGAATGAGAGGGAACATATAGATTATCTGAAGCAGGTTTTTGAGGTTCTAAGGGGACAAAAACTTTATGCTAAGATAGAAAAGTGTCAGTTCCACAACTCACTTTCCTTGGTTATGTAGTTTCATCGCAAGGCATTCAGTTGATTAAAGCAAGATTGAGGCAATCCAGCCCTGGCCTTAACCCAAATCAATCACGAAGGTGAGAAGTTTTTATGGTTTGGCCTTTTCTTACAAGAGGTTCATTAGAGATTTCACCTCAGTTATGGCCCCCATTACAGAGTGCATGAAGAAAGGAGTTTTTCAGTGATCCAAGGCTGCCCAGAAGGTCTTTGAGGAGATCAAACAGAAACTTTGCCAAGCACCAATCTTGGCCCTACCTAACTTTGAAGATCTATTTGAACTATAGTGTGATGTAAGTGGAGTCAGAATAGGAGTTATCCTAATCCAATCCAAAAGGCCTATTACCTACTTCAGTGAGAAACTAAATGGGTCCAGAAGCAACTACAGCACCTATGACAAAGAGGTCTATGATATTGTGAGAGCCTTGACTCATTAGGGTCATTATCCCAAAGCTAGACCTTTTGTCTTACATTCTGACCATCAGGCTCTCAAGTACATCAATGTCATCACAAGCTGAATCCTAGGCACGCAAAATGGATAGAATTCCTTCAGTCATTCAAATTTACCTACAAACACAAGAGTGAGAAGGAGAATGTGGTCATGAATGCCCTATCTAGAAGGTACACCCTACTTTCTATTTTGGAACCAAAGGTACTTATATTTCATTCAATCCAAGCTATCTACAAGGAGGGTCCAAATTTCCAGCCCCTAATTTGAGGAAGTTCCAAAGGATGGGTCCCATATTATCCAGGAAGGTTATCTATTCAGGTATGACAAGCTTTACATCCCTAAATGTTCTTTAAGGGAGTTGCTTGTTGGATAGGCTCATGGTGGTGCTTTTGCTGGCCATTTTGGCCTAAACAAAACAATTGACATTTTGAAAGAGCATTTTTATTAGCGTAAGATGGGAGGGGGATGTTCACACGATCTTTTTAGCTTGCCCTATTTTCTACAAAGCCAACAGCCAGTTCCATCAAGGCTTGTACACCCCACTGCCTACACCTTTTAAGCCTTGGGATGCTGTAAGTATGGAGTTCATTGTGGCCTTCCTAGGACCTAAAGGGGAAAGGATGAAATCATGGTGGTTATAGATAAATTTTCCAAGATGGCTCACTTTATTCAATGCCACAAAACTAATGATGCTAGCTACATTGTTGAATTATACTTTAAAGAGATCATTAGGCTTCATGGAGTACCTAAGTCCATTACATCTGATAGAGACTCCAAGTTTTTATCCGGCATTTAAAGGAGTTTGTGGAAGCTTCTAGGCACTAAACTTTTGTTTGGTATGACCTATCATCCTCAAACTGATGGCCAGACAGAGGTAACAAACTAAACTCTTACTACTTTACTTATGAGTTTGGTGAGTAAAAGCCTAAAAGATTAGGACCTGAAACGGCCCATGCTGAGTTTGCCTATAATAGGGCTCCATCCTATGCTACTAAACACTCCCCTTTGAGTATGTGTACGACCCCCATTGACTTGCTGCCCTAACTAGTGAGTCAAGGGTGAATCATGAAGATGAACTGAGGGCAAAAGATGCGAAGAAGTTACATGAGTAAATAAGGAACCACATAAAGAAAACCAACATAGCTTATAAGGCAAGGGCAAACAAGCATACAGTGAAGGTGGAATTTAGTCCACGAGATCTAGTCTGGTTACACCTTAAGAAGGAAAGGTTCCCATCTAGAAGAAAGAACGAGCTTATGGCAAGAGGGGATGGGCCATTCAAGATCATTTAGAAGGTGGGAGACAGTGCATATAAGCTCTAGCTCCTAGGAGATAAGGCTATGTTTAGCCACTTTTAACATTGGAGACTTAAAACCTTATGCGAAGGACTGTTTTGAAGACCCTTCAAATTTGAGGTTAAATCCTTCTGAAGAAGGGGAGATTGATGCAAGGCATGACATACAAGAGAGTTCCCAAGATCCAAATCACATTCAAGATGCCACTCAAGGTCAGGGAGATCAAGACAACTGGATTACACTCAGCCAGATACAAACCTTATTTTCCTACTCCAAGCCAAAATTGAACATCATTTTGGATGGTATGATTCGGGAGTTTCCAAGACCTCCTATGGGCAAGTCCTACTTTTTTAGGCTTCCTAAGAAGTATATTTTCATGAAGGGAACTCAATTTTGGCCTATGTCATAGGCATTTTGCTACATTGGCCCAAAACAGTGGAGGTATTTTGAGAAGGTCCAAATTACTCGTCTTGAAAGATTAGGTGGAGTCACCACCTAAAATCTTGTTTAAGGCTAAAATTTTTGGTTGGGATGTTAGCCAACATCCTAAGTTATCAAGTCATGAAGAAAGATCCAAATCATGACTAGTTCTTCATCAAGTTCCAACTGTATTTTGTCAACGGTTCTAGTTTGAGGCTATTCCAGACCTGGTTTAAGTTTCTATCTGTTTCCCGCACCTAAACCTAATTTAGGGCTAATTTCTCTATTTATGATGAACATTAACATCCTAAGGAACGATGATATGCATTAAAATTAGTTTTACGTCAAGTATAGGTTGGGGAACCATCTTGATAATTTTCAGTGATTACCTGGGTTCATTAAGCTTAAACAAGCTGTTTTGACTTGCTTAAGTTTTCCATAATGGACAGGCTTTGCTCATCCACTAGCTTGCTTTCTTGGTTGCTTGGACCTCTAGGAACATCATCATCACCACTCTTGCAGCTTTGGCAGCCCACTTGGCCAATGGGGATGGGATTTGATAGCCACTTTCTCTCGGATTAGATGGCTGCAAAGTGACAGCTTGTAGCCTACCTTTTCTCTCTCTACCATATGGAAGAGGATTGATTGGAGCTAACTGATCTTGTTTTAATCCTTAATTGTCTCTAAACTGGTTGTATTAGCCACACTTAAACTTGTAATTAGCCTAGATTAAAACTTTTATGAAATAGTTTAGCTTATCTAAATTAGATTAATTGAGGAGCTAGCATGCTCGCTTACTAGCTTAAAACGTGTATATATGCCTGCTTGGCTATTTATTCAAGGTAGCATTTGATGAATGAGACCTCCATTTTCGAGTTTTAGACTCAACGCTCTCAAATCTCTCTTTAACCAATCCAAACTGATTGTTAATTAGAGTGCTTTCCTTTAATCCATTTCTAGTGGCCTAGCCTTTATGATTTAGAGGGTGGTTTGCCAAACTAGCTTGGGTGGTGGTTTTGCCTTTATCCCATTCATATCTCCCTGTTTTGATTCTGGCTCATTACTGCCTCCAAGCCAAGTAAAGATCATATTGTAAATCAACCCCGTTGCTTGAGTTCTTCAAGTCTCACACATCACTAAGTGTTTTCAAGATTTGGTATCTTTAACAATTATTTGTTTTCTTTTTGATTGATTTCTTTAGTTTGTCAATTTTAATTGTTAAATTTATTGATATTAATATTAAATTTCACCCCCCTCCCCCAAAATAGAAAAGTGTAGTCTTTTATGTTGTCTTAGTAACTTTAGATTAATTATATTTTGATTTTTAGGTGGTTTAATTTTTAGATTAATTTTTAGTTTTGTTTTTGCTATTATTTACTAGTTAGGTTTAAAATAGTTCCTTTTGTTTTTTTTTTTGTTTTATTCCATTCTAGGGTTTAGATGGAGTCTTAATATTCTCTTATTTAATTTTTTAAATTTTTGAAAATTATTTGAGAATGTTTTTGAATTATTTTCTGAATTTTATATATGCAGATTTTCATTTTGGTAAATCCATAAAGTAATCTTTTATTTTTGTTTTTATATTTTTAGAGTTTGATTAAGTCTATAAAATTTGGTTTTATAATTTGGAAATTTTTATTATTTATTTTTATATGTATTTAAGTGTAGTTTATTAATTATTTATTTTCAGTTTTAATATCCTGTATATATTTTTGTTTTATTTTCTAGATATTGTTCAATATATTTTCAGACCAATCATGTTAATTATATTCTGCCCAAATTGTTTGGGTAATTTATTAGGAAATTTTCGGTTATTTCAAATACTAAGTTTCTGATTTATATTTTCTGTTTTGATTTTTTGGTATAGTTTCATTCCACTTGCTTATTTATATTTTCCAGAATTAATTAGGTTAAGGTTTTGCTGTTTTATTTTGAGAACCATGTTTCAATAATTTAAAAGTATTAGTGAGTAATTTTTCATATTTTTCCTTGCTTACTTTGAATTTATTAAAGGAAAAATTAAAAACTTCAAAGTGATAAATTTAATTAGATTTAAACCTCATTATTATCGTTTCTTTCTTTCTAGATTCAATTCGCACTCCGTTGTGCTATATTCTTATTCATAAGCCTAAGTAGTGGTTTAATTTGTAGTTGTAGGACATGCTAACACCTACCAATCTTGATGAGCCCTTTTTGGAAAAAGTGAAACCAAAATTCTTATTTTGGGGATTACTTCTATCCTCCTCAAACCTCTCCATGATCATGTTTTAACCTTTGTCCTATCCTTAAGGGTATGACATTTGAGCTTAACCTAGACAATGTTACTATATGCTCCCCAGATTTACAGGGTGTGAGCATCCTTGTTTGTTTATTTGTCAATTTGAAAAGGTGTGTTCTTTGATTCACATACCTAGAGTGTCCACTAACGTCGTGAGGATAAAGTTCAATGCCTTGGCTCTCAAAGATGATGCTAATAGGTTTTAAAAGGTTGGTTCTCTTATATGTTGCGATGCCTTTGTTGATATCTTTCTTAAGAGGTACCTCCTCACTAGCAAGATTGTTAGTCTAAGGAATGAGATCATCTCTTTTGTCCGAGTCGAACATGAGCCATTTTGGAGGTATATGAAGAGGTTCAATGAGTGGCTCTCCCAATTCCCTTGCCCTGGTTTATATGGATGGAATTTATGATGGTTTGCATGTGAATAGTAGGACAATAGTTTAGTCCATGTATAGCGGAGAGTTTTTATGTAAGAATGCAGATGATGCTTGGATTTTCTTGGGGATTTAAGTGATAAGATTTTATAGTAGAAGACAATTCGAGAGGCGCTAGTATAGCATCCAGAATTTCATGGCTAATGGAGGCAATTTACCAAATGATTTTGTTACTTTGAAAGATCCTATGCTTAGGTGTGAGCATTAACCTAAACCTCAAGATTACATTTCTCTTTGTTCTTATGATCTTGTCTTGGACCATGTTGTTTACTCATTCATTCACTTCTATAGTCAAATGTCTTACGAATGGGTGAGGGGTTGTTCCTTAACTTCCCTAATGATCGACCTTTCTCTTGAGACTAGGGATGCTCTTGGGGATGATATGATTACTAATGAGCATTCGTTCCTTTAGTTTCCTTGTGAGAGATTGATGAGAGTGAGAAGCCAGTAATTGATTATACCACCAATGAGGATGGAATGATTGTTTATCCCCAAAAAAATACTTTGAGGAGGTTAAAGGAGCCTTGTGTTGAGGAGCACATTAAGTTTGCAACTTCTCATATTGAGCTTGTTGATTTAACCCTTGTCAAGTTTGCTTCAAAGTCGATACCAACCCCTTATGTCTTACCCCTTCTTATCTCATCATTGATTCTATGTCCATTCTTCCTAAGTTTAGGACTATTGTGACTAATGACCCTTATTTAGACTGGACTCATAAGCTTAGTGTGACTACTAGACTTAAGGATTGGGTAGAGAATTTACAGCACATGTCTAATTTTTGCATTCATGCTTCTTTTACTATGTCTAAGCCCTTATCTTCATTACTACATGTTATTGGGCATACGCATCACTCTTTTTCTCAGCGGGTTAGAAATTAGGCTAATGAATTTTAAGATGTCTTGACTTTCTATTCTCTTGATGGAATCTGATAGTTCCTTGCCCAAAGGATTGAAAATTCTTTTAGGTATTAAAAGATGTTGATATTACAAGATGTTGTAGTTTTTTATCTTTATTAAAATAGCCTTTGTTACCGGTGTAACTATGCTTTGAGTTTTCTTGCACATCATATTCTATTAGTATGCCAGCCTTATGTAGTTGTCTAAAGGTTCTAATATGATGGAACTTTTTGTGCCAGTGATAAAAAGGTTACCACTTCTAAATAATCATGCAAATCTATTCCTTTTGTTTAAGAGAACAAAGGCTACCTTGGCTCTCCATCAGGCTAAATAGTGGTGAAAACTCTCTTTTTCTCCTTGTTTGAGAAGTTCAAGATCTTAGATGGAGGGAGGGAGTTTAATATTGTATGCATATTGGGTCAAAACTTCTATTGTTATATTTCCCCATGTATTGATCTCTTGTGGATCAAAGGGGTGATACAAAGTTCTAATAGCTTTTCATAAAGTTAAGGTTGAGATCTAAGGAAAGATTGTCAACTCCTTTTACGCTCATGAAATTAATTAATTAAATGGGAAGCAATACCTATTTATATGAATTTAAGACTTTTAGGTTAAGGTGAATTTGGGTGGTGATTTCCCTATAGCGGATGACATTAATGGGTAGTGTCCATTGGATGATTCTTGAATACCTTAGAAATCCTCTGCAGTTAGTCTAACTTTTCAACCCTTTCTCTAGTTGGGTTTGAATCATGAATCGATTGGGTGTAACTTCCTTCTTTGTTTTGTTAGTAATTCGATAATAGCTTTTTGGTATTTGGTGATCACATCATGTTCTGCTTTTACTTCGTTTCAAACTTAGGCTCCAATTAGGCAAACAATTCATTCATATTAAAACTAAAATTTTCTTCATTCATTGTTATGGACTAAGCTAGACTGGATTTTTCAAGGACTAATTTTGATGACCGAGTGAGGTTGGTTACACTATCTTACCTCCATGATGGACCCATCTTGCTTCCCAAAATGCCAAAGGAATTCGCAAACGAATAAAGAAGGAAAACAATAGAGATTTTGGAGGGAAAAAAAAAGTGCGTTTGTGAATTTTCCAAAAGACTATAGAAAGGAAAGACTCAGAGAAGAAAAACTCATGCATTCCCTAAAAGGAAGAGAATAAAACATAAAAGAATGAGAATACAAAGAGGTTAAAGATCCTCACTAGGCGGGATTCTCTTTTCAGACTAACAGGGACATATTTACATCAATAAACATGGCCAGAAATACAAGGAGAGATAGTCAAGCAATAATGCAAAAAAGAATGTACATTAATTAGGATTTCCTAATCATAGATGCTAGATGTGGTAAAGTTTGACTTAGGCTTAGGGCTCTAGCAAAAATGTGGCATATCACCCGAGAGAGGCTTTCCCTTCTTGCTAAGGGCATGTTTAGATGATGCTTAGTCTTTCCAAAGGGCTGTTAAGCAAGAGTGTCACAAGCATAATGACCTTAAAGGCAACGTCCTTACCTTATGGAAAGGACAATGCATCTAACGTATTCTTGCAGCTAAGGGTTTAATTACAAATTTTATGTGCATTATAGGAGGGACTAAACCTTGTGTGACTATGATCAAAGCTCCAATGCAATGCACAATGCCTAACAAGATAATGCTTGAATTTTTAGAAAACACTATTTAATTCTAAACTCTTTCAAGTCTCTTGCTTTTAAACAGGCCAAATGAAGTCACAACTGAAAGCACCGTGGCCTTCGGGCTCCTATCCTTAGTGATGCAATTACTCTTTGTGGTTTATTTTAGGAAAGCTTGAGCTATGTAAGGAAAGGAGCATAATCACCACCATATTTTAGGAAAATATAAAAACATCTTAGAGAATATATTTAGGAAACATTCCCTATGATCCCAAATGGGAATGACCTGATTCCAAGGGTGACTAGCCAAGATCTAGGTCTAGTAATGACGGTGCGATTAGTATAGTAAGGACACTAATTTGTTTAGCAACATCGCTCATTCAACAATGGCCCTAACTAGGATTTCAAAAGAAACTAGTGATTATCTTTAGTGATTATAGCATCAATGACATGAACTTTATGGTGATATCTTACATTAATTTAATTTACATGCTTTGAAAACAATAGAAGAAATCAATAAACTTGATAACCCCTAAGTCAATTACATAGTTTTACATATGAAATAGAAAAAATCAAGCAAGAATCACATCATGATTAACATATAATGAAAAACTTGATGAAAATAAACTGGCTATTATCTTGATTCATGAATCCTTGGGACTTACTCCGACCAAGGTTTAGCAAGAACGAAGTCCCGAAGGTCCAACATTTTGGTCAAGTGTGTTGAATACTAGTCCAAAAATAGTTTTCAAAGAGTGGAAATCATGTTATCTAGCAGGCGGGAGAATCAATGAGGTGAATGTTGAAGGAAAGACCTTCGCTCTTAGCAAAAGATAATCACCTAGGGGAACAACATCTCCCTGAGAAGAAAGAGAAATAGGGAAAGGCTAGAGGAAGGGAAATTTCTCTAGCAAGGATAAGAACAGAGAATTAGTGAATGTATGTATGTTTGTCCCTTATCGGTAGAGGATAGGCTTCTTTTACAGTAGAGAGGGTTGAATGAACCCCTCTATAATTTGTAGATTTAGTGGAGGTATCCTCCCTAGATTGGACTAGAAGAAAGATCGCACAAATATTCTTAGCTGCCTTAAAATGTGAATGCCAAGCATAGCCGGTAGCACCCTGCTGCTGCTGCTTCTAAGCCAGTTCTGCTAGGCATAGTTTGGTAACTTGAGTCCAGGCGGAACTGAATCTGTAAACTTCTAGACTTTTGCTTACATTGGCCCATTGTTAGAGTCTAGTGGCCTTCCATTGGGCTACAGCTTACTCTAGGTTAAATAGTTGACCTTGGCATCTTGTTTGTAAGGCAAAGTGATACCCTACTACCCTTGCCCCTACAACTGTAACCATGAGATCACAAGTTCGAGTTCCTATAGTTATAGTCTCCATTAAAACAAGTTTTTCCCTTTCTCTAGTTCTCTTTTTTGCATTTCCGAAGTTTTAAAGGGAAGAGAATGAGACATTATTTTTGAAATAATTTTTCGCAATTATTTTTATATGAGAGCTAGGCTGAAGGGCTTTGGAACTATATTGTTCTGCCACAAGTAAGGGAAAGTAGGTATCATCAATGAGTTGATGTGTATGTAACAGGCAATATAGAATCGATCTGAGTTTATGAACTCTCTAGGGTGTCCACATATAGATGTTTGCCTTTGGTAGCTTGATTCCATAATTTATGATCCTTGATGTTTAAGCGCCCCTCTTTTTTAGAGGAATAAACATCATCCCAAGCAACCGGAATGAGTTTTTTTATTACCTTCATCACCTCCCCACATATAGACTCTACGTTTCTTTTTTACTACTTTGATCACATGTTGAGGTAAGATAAGAATATAACCCCAATATACACGCATTGCCATTAAAACACTCTTAAAAAGATAAGTTCTTATTGTATAACTAAGCTTCTCTATACCCAATTCCTAGTTCTCATTGTCTTCCTAACCAGCATTTTACACTCAATGGAGTTTCCTCTACCTGTCTTTAAGGGTATTGCCAAGTTAATTATGGAAGTTGTCCTTTCTTAAGGCTTATTATTTGCAACAATTTCAGACCCCTAGTAGGGAAAAATTAATCCATTTAAAGATTTGCTTCCAGCTTAAGTCCTAGAGAAGTGGTACAGAATTTCCATTATGCAAGATAGTGATTGCCTATCTACTCTATAAAAGGTTTACAAACTATTGAGCAAATAGAAAATGGCACACTTATAAGTTCTTATGAGTTGGATGAAGTTTAAAACCATTCTCATCAGCTGTTTTTTCCAAAGCCCTTGAGAGATGGCCCATGCTAAGTACAAATAAGAGAGGAAAGATTGGATCTCCTATCTTAACCCTATGCCACTAGCAAAAATATCCATGTAAGTACTCATTAAAGTTTAGTGAAGACATAGCAGTGTTCATACATTCACTAACCCATTTGATGAGACCATGAGGAATACCCACTCATTGCATCATTTCAACCAAGAAATCCTAATTTATTTATTGTATGCCTTCCTTATATCTATGGTGGTTATGCATCTTAAAGATACATATTTCCTTTGGAAGTGTTTGACAAGGTTCAAGCCAATCATAACATTAAGCATGATAATCTTAAGCATGACTTAAGCCTAAAATAGAGTATTTTTTAAATTATTTCATAGAAGACATTACAATAGGCAATGGGCTTATAAGTAATTGCAGTTTTAGGCCAATCAGCTTTACAAACTAGGGTATTAACAATGAGATTTTAACCGTTTAAGCAATCTAGCATCATGAAAAAAATCCAAAATTGCATTAGTAACCTCATCACCAGTAATATCCCATGTAGCCTAAAAGAACTTGCTGCTAAATCCATCTGGTCCAAGACTTTTTAAGCAGTAGATAGACAATAAGACCTGCTTCATATCATGCTTCTGAGTGGCGCATATACCATATTCTTCATTTCCTCAGTAAGAAAACATCTTTTTGAAACTGTCCATTTAGCTTTGCATGTTCTATGCTTTGCTATCAATAACCCTTGGAAGTAGAATATTAACTACTACTTCACCTCTATAGGGTTATAAAATATCTTTCTATC
>NCQS01104103.1:3673-16019 GCA_002740445.1 Pachycereus pringlei
CACTCTCCATGGTCTTAAATCTTTCCTCTTTATCATATTCCTTTTCACTGACCTTGTTACCTACTTCTTTACCACTCCTAAGAACCATTACAGCTTTCAATTGTCTAAATTGTTGGCCTTCAGAGTTTCATATGGGATGATTGGGAAGTTTTCCTTATTCTCTTTTATCTACAGCAAGGGGTAGTTATCTAAGTTGGGTTTCTAACTTAGCTATAGATTGTGAGTGAGAATCAATAATATACATTTCAGACTCAATTCCTTGGACTGTAGAATCAACATTTTACACAACAGAGGTCAAGGTACCAAGGGCAGAATTTACTTGTCAATATTAGAGCCCCAGATAAAGCTTGATGGGAAGAGGGATGATCATATCTCTAGTTTTGAAAACCAGGAAGGCTAAGTCTGCTAGATTAGGCTTAAGAATTCTCGACATTTTGAGACCTCCATGAAAAATTAGGATAATTTCTCCAACCATGATTATAGGTATCAAAATAAGTACTATTGGATAGAGAAAATCCTTCGGCAGCATTTACTTCTTTAGTCACACAGTCAGACTTACCAACACACGGACAGTCAACAAAAGTATGCATGGGACTAGCACAAATCAAACTCACATCTTGCATGGAAGGGGCATTAGACACTTTATTCATGCATAACAATTGATTAAATTTCTTAGTTAAAGCATCAAATTTACTAGAAAGGTTAATTGAATGTGAAACCTCATAAATCTCCTTTACTTCCTAATTGCCTAGGCAAATGAGAATGTGAGGAAGTAGCATGCAAGTGTGACTTTTTACTCAAATCTTCAAACAATTCCAAAGCTTCTTCGGGAGTTTTGTATAAAAAAACTACCACCACAAGATGCATCAACCATTTGCATATGATGCTCATCTGAGCCAGAATAAAAACTCTGAATGAGTTGCCACATAGGGACCTCATAATGAGAATAACTTCACAACAACTCTTTAAACTTTCCCCAACTTTCATACAATTGCTCATTTTTATTTTGTGAGAAAGTGGTCACAGCACGTCTTAAGGTAATCAATTTACCAATAGAGAAAAACTTTTTCAAGAATTCCTTTTGCAATTGATCCCAAGTGATGATATTTGTCTTATTGTCCAGCCAAGCTTTAGCTTTGTCTTTTAAGAAAAAGGGAAAAGCCACAAGCGAAGAGCACCATCAGAGATATTATTCAAAAATACAATGGAACAAATCTCTAAGAACACATCAACATACTTCAAAGGATTTACAGACTTTAGCCCATAAAACAATAGGAGCATTTGAATAAGCGAATGTTTAATCTTAAATGGCCCCATAACAATGGGCGTACGTGTTCTTGTTGGTGAGTCATAAGTGGTGAGAGTAAAATACTCCTTAAATTGCTTAGGGAGTGGGGTTTGTTCTTCAACCATATTTTTCTTAGCTATTATCTTATGAAGAAAACATTCAATTTTAGGATTATATGATTCAAGATCTAAGCACAAAGAACGTCTATCATGCACATACCCACAAACAACCATGAGAAGAATGAAATTAGCACAATAATAACCACCAAACAAAATAAGAAGAAAAGAGAAGAAAGAGATAATAAGGAAAAAAATAAATAAAAACAAACAAATAAAAGAAAGAAAGATCCAAGTGAAGGAGAAAAAATAAAAAATAAAAAATAAAAAAATAATAAAGCAAAATGAAAACTAAGATAGATTAAAAAGAAAATAAAGGAAATAAAAGGGAGGGGGATTGTAAGATACAACAAAAAAAGCAACAATAAAAGAGCTAGATTAGACTAGATTGGGTTACAATGGATAGGAAAATTAGTTAGATTAGAAGGGAAAGAGAAGAACAAAAACAAAATGGTTAGATTAGGAGGGATTGAAGAATGAAACATTAAAAATAAAAGGGAAGGGGTAGAGAATAAATAAATAAAATTGTTAGATTAGCGGGGAAGAGGGAAAAAAAATAAAAAGAATAAAAGAAAGAGAAAATTCTAAAATCACTATTTGTTCTCCAGCAGCAATGGCAAATACTTGATGTGAAATTTGTGTTTAGTTTTAAAATTATTTTTGCTTGCAAGTGCACATGGTTAATTGTAGACTAGCGAGTATAGAGGTGTCGATCCCATGAGGTACAATGGTGACTTTAAATTTAGCCTTTCCGATTATAAATAATAGTTTAATTGAAGAGTTTGATTATCAATAAGATTTAATGGAACAAAAGAAGAGTAAATGAGTCAAAAAAGTAGAGAGAAATCAAATAAGAGAAATATCTACGATTTTGGATTTCACCATTGAGGCAAATATTGAATTATTAATTCAAAGGGGGGTTCAATTTGTCTCTCGTTCAACCTAAGCTAAAAGCATTGGGCCATAAATAAAAAAGAATTATAATTATTCAATGAGATTATTTACCTAGTGGTTTAGCTTGAATCATTCTTTTTAGACATAACTCATCTAATTTCTAGCATAAATTATTTAATTTTAATAATTATAGTTAAGTCCAATTACATAAACATCATATAAGCCTACAAGGTCCAATATTCATTTGAGATAGTAAATTGAACTATTGTAATCAACATGATTAAACAATAGTATTAAGATGCATGAATAGGTTAGGTTCAAGTATAAACTCAAATTATGCAGCCCCTAAAAAATTAGTAAAATCAATATTATTACCAAAGATCCATCCTAATCCTAGAAATAAGTAGTTAGCCAGCCATAGTTAGCAAAAATACCATTGAAGTTGGTATATTTCACTTCCTATGCCCGAACTTTTGCACTTAATTACAAAAATGATGAAATTAAGTGTAAACTCTCAAATGTGACTTACAAATGAGATGAGAAGAGAAGAGAAAAATGGCTAATTTCAAACTTATTTTCTCTTAAACCTCTCAACTTAAATCATTTTGTCTTACAAAGACTCTCTAAAAAGAAATGGAACGTCGAATGAGAAGATACTTGGGTGAGTAAGTGGATGGATGAATAAGTGTATGAATGCTTTAACCTATGGCCCCCTTTATAGTGAAAAATCAACCTCTCTTAATGCCCAAAAATTAATAAAAATTAATTTCAACAAATATTTTGGCGGTAATGATGCATAATAAAAGGCTACTCTTAAGCTAAAAATTAAATTGTGACTAATTAGCCCTGACTAGGTCACTTCACTCATGTGGAAAATTAAGGCACTTGAGAGGCTAGGAGCGATGCAGGCAGCTGGACGGGGTGGGCAAACTGTTAGGCTGTGGAGAGCAGGCCCATCCGTAGTTTGAAGGGAAAAAGAAAGAGGGGCTGGCTAAAGACACCGTCTGATGCGCCATTGGGTCAATCCCTCAATCGGGCTGTGAGGGACAGGGAGAGAACATGAGGGTTGATCTTGCTCTGGTGGTGCCAAACTAGGCCGCTAAAAACAGGCCTAGACGGGTGGAGAGAGAGTGAGAAAGGAGAGGTGTTGGCGAATTGTTGCGAGTTGGGCCGCAGGTTAGGCAAGGCACACATGGTGAAGAGAGCAGGGAGAAAGAAAGGAGGTTGTCTGGACCAGCTTGTTCTATCACAGGATGTGTTGAACCAGCCCAAGTGAGAACAAGGGAAAGGGAGAAAGTGGCTAGAGTTTTTGTTTCTTTTTTTGCCCCCTCTTGGGCTTGAACTCTAGGATTGCATGCATGCTAGAGATATGAGTAGAACTGAACAACTCCGCAAAAATTATTTTATTTTACTTCCACCTAAAAATCATATAAAATATGCATTATTTACTCATAAAAATATATTTCAAAGACTTAAAAGTAGGTAAAATAAAGGGTAAAAGTTCATACAAAATATGAATTATCAGCATGATGTAAATGCAAGGGATGTCATCCACAACACTCATTTAATCCCTATTTCTCATATATAACTTGTGGAATGTGGCATGCTTTCCTCTGAAAATGCCTAACTGTTTCCAACCTCTTGTGTTCGTAGGTAATGTGGTCTCACTTTCAAGATTGGAGGGCCTTAGTAGTAGGGAGAGCAACTAGTGGAAGTGAAGGATACAAATAAAGTTGGAAGCCAATGAAAGGAGGGTAGCACAGGCCACCATGTGAAATTGCATGGCCATGCCGGCAAGCAAAAGTCGAAAGGGAAGACACTATGCACCGTGTGGAATGGCATAGCCATGCTAAAAACTAAAAATCCTGAGGAACAACATTTGTAGCGTATCACACAAGGTGCTATGTTGTTTGGCACGCTTGTGTCACCTTGTGTAAAGATTGGGAAACTTTGTTGACACTGACTGCCGTGTTATTTGGCACGCTCATCTTACACAAATGCAACCATTGCTCTAGCTTGTTAAAAGAGACGATTCTAATATGAAGTTACTTAAGATCTTCATTGGGAATTGAGGTTATTTATTTTGTAATCCTTCAATTCATAGTCGTATAAAAATAGGTGACTACCGCTTAGGATTACTCTTTGATCCCTGAAAGAGAGAGAAGATGAGTTTAATTGTTGATTATTTAACTCATGATCCTAGTTTCAATAAACTTGATAGGGGCTAGTAATTGATTTCCTGGTATAATCGTATTGTCAATTCCAACCTGAGTACTTCAACTATTTGATTTCTAAATCAAATCATTTATAGTTTATTGCAATTCTCAATAGTTAACTCAAGCCACAAGATTGTTTAGCCTAAATTGAGTATTTAAGTTAGTTCTGGTGGTTGGGAATGAGTTCCTTGTAGATATGACTCATACTTGACGGTCACCACCTACAGGTACACTATGCGCTTACGGTTTTAACTTAGCAGCAGTACTGGGGGTTTTTTGGGCTTTTTTCTTTTTTTCATCCTTTTTTTTATTGATAAAGGGGAAGTCAGCCGTGGGTTGGGCTGCTATGTAGCTTTGCCCACGTTAAGCCCAAATGCTTCCAATTGCCCCTTTTTTCTGCATATTTCATGAATTTTCCATAGCTTACGAAATAAAATGAGCTCAAATGAAAATCCAAAAAATTATTTTTATTATGAAGTAACTAGGTGTAAGAATCTAATAAAAATATCTTAATTTTGGTGCAAACAACTACCCCTGCACCTAAATCTTATTCATCATCGAGTAGAACAAACTAAACTAGCTAAAAAGAAATAGAAACATAGAAAAACAAAATCCTAACTCACTTTTGTAGGAATCACGATTATATTTAATGTTTACAACAAACCCTTCAAACTCCTTAGTTCCTTAAGTGGATGAGTGGGCTCTCGAATGCATTTTTAAAATATCCACCAACAGAATCTTTTCAAAATGAAGGAAAATATCTTTGGTTTTTTAAAACATGAACTCATGTACAAGTAATGAGGAAAGTACTTACAAAACTTGGGTAATTGCATCACATTAGTAACCATGTCATCAAATTGTATACAAGTAGAATGTATAATCAGAAGATATCTAAGCCATCAGATACATCTCAACTCTCATTTTTTTCCCCACACACAAAGTATGTTGCCCCACACACAAAGTATGTCATGATATGTGCACCTTGGTTCTTGTGCTAATATGCATCAGTCCTTACGAATCAAGTTGCTAAAGTTAACGTGATCCCCATTTCCTTACCTAATTGATTCCTTTATTTTTTCCATTTTTAAGATTAATACCCACTTGACTTACAAATATTTAGACCTTCCCTAGAAGTTGGTTTATTAGATTGTGGAAGGGCCTTATTTTATTGCCCAAACAGATGTGTAGTTAAATAAAATAGCACATAATTCAAGAGAATTAAACATATAAAATAAAGATAGTGGCTTTGAACATTGGTATTTGGATTTTTATTCACATTCTTAGGCTCTGATTCTAAGGTAAGCAAGGTAGAGACAAAATCACACATATGAGATATAGTTATTATAAAAAACTGAAACTACTTCCGAAGCTATACATCTCTTCATGCAAACTCCATTTACATAAAATTCAATAACCTAGGAATATGAGCTCACAATCACTATATAAGTTCCCAAAAAAATAAAGAACTTTTGAATTATCAAAATTCTTGAGAAACATGTGCAGTTGGGCAGCTCACCACTACACTAAAACTACACAATGTCCCTATTATGGGAACTAAGGTGCCAAGAAGTAATCACATAAGCAACGCAATCAAAATCTGACACAAATCCAACAAATATATAAAAATTTATGACGCCACTAGCAAAAGGAAAGAACACCAACAAATATTCATAATATCAAATATGCCACCAATGACCACACATAAAACAAAATATACAGATCAAAGAAGAGTGACCATAGCCAACTCAACTCAATAAATCTCAAATTTCACCTCAAAATTTATCAGCCACACAATCACAATCCTGAATATCCATAGCTATGTTCATAAAGAAATAAAGAAAAGAAAAAGGATAATAGAGAAGTGGTGCAACGATCATGCCAATTTAGATATTAAATGTACCTAAACTAATGCCCCACTCAGATGCTGTCGAGGAGGTCTCTGGAGCATCAACCGCTCCATCCCAACTCACAATTTGCTACTCCCATCAAATTCCACCAAGGCTTGTAACAATTTGTTAAATAATTAGGAACAATCCTCACAAAAATGGAAGTTATAAGAATCAAGAGATGTACCCCAAATACGGCACGTAAGTGTAATGTAACTCAAGGCTCTCTTTACCTTGTCAAAGCTCTCAACCCAACTGTGATAGAGATGTGAATATGCAAAATCCAACACATCCATCAATGGTCTAATCTTGATGTGACTATGTGAATGCGAAGACCACCTAGAGTGGTTTGAATGTCTAAAATGAAGTCTAAAATCTATAAGAGGGAATGGGGAGGAACTAGCCAAAACCAATAAAGGTATCTGTGAATCAATTGCTATAGGATGGCCTAATGTCAGATCCTCTACCTAAATGGGATCCACAAGTCTCTTTATGTCAATATCATCAAGGGTTTGATCTAAGTAGTGACTGCTAGACACAAAAGTCTCAGACTCTACAAAGTAGACTCGGAAGGGTCCAAAGAAGGATGAAAAACTATAGGGGGAAGAAAAGTGTTAAATAAGAGGAGTGAGACCTAAGTAATGGGAAGACTCAACATGAATGGGATCAACAAGCTCCATAAGGAGGTGCAACGTCACTTAACTCTCCAACATAGGGCTTATTAAATGAATGCTTCTCAGAAAAGGTATCCTCTGATTGAACAAATATGGCATACTAATCTTCAAAGCTAGCTTCATTCTTAAATCTATCTCTGTCTTTGAGCTCTTCTAAGGGAGCCAAAGGAAGAGTTGATCATGAATGATCAAACTACCCTCAAGGGTGTCACCAACTATGCTAAACTCTAGGGATAGTGCAACTGCTAACGAAGATTAGCAATCACTTAGTTCCTTAAGCTCAGCCTATATGTATCAACATAAAAGTCATGCCCCCAAAAGAATAGGTGTCACACTTGTAACATTGAAGTCCTCATATGGCCTGACCTTGGGTGATGGAGAGCTATGCTAAAATTGGTCTTATGTAAATTACGTAAGTGCAGCACCCTATGCAACATTGCCTCTAATCTTCATGGTCTACCAAGTAATGGAGAAGAATCAATATCATGATTAAAGGGATAGCAATAGTCCTATGAAACAAGACCACATGGAGTTTGAGGACGCTTATAAAGATACACCCACAAACTAACTATCCTTCAAAGGTGTAATATGCATCACATAAGGGTCGGGAATGGGTTGACCAAAGATCCCTCTAGCATTTTCACACTCCCAACTATCCTGAGCCAAATATCCAAGGAAGTCTGAAGTTTTATCTAGAGACTTGGCAAACAAACGTGTCAAACCCCCAAGGTACATGATCTCAACATGACCTGATATTGGTCATTAATACCTTCAGAAATCACTTGGTAAATTTTCCATTTCTTAAAATATCGACCAACATATTAAGCACGAACGTCATTCAATCTATTCAAATGTGGCAAAAATACTTCATCCTCATACTAAGGGAAATAGAGAAAACCATATTTTCAAAATTTTTAATTTTTTAGATCTTTAAATTTCTTATTTATTTAGTTTTTAATTTTTCTATTTTTTTCAAGAGAAATAAGACAAGTACAATCCACTAAGTCACTACTGTAAATAAGTGAACAAAGCAAAGTTATAATATTTACAACTAATAAGAAGGTATCAAATAAAAGAAAAATGTTACCTAATCCTATGATGCTGTCGCCCCTGATAATGGCCCCAAAAACTTCTACATGATTTTTTAATGTAAAATATTAGCCACAAGCATATAAGTTATCACCAGAACACTTAAGGTTCGTCTCCTCATAAATAGAAATGAAAACTAAATCACAAAAGAATTAACCTAACATGACCTAGCTATTTAAAATAATTAAAGGAAAGCCAAGCTAAACTAGTCACATTTTGCAATTTTCTCTTTTTTGCAGGGATTTTAGGGGTGAAAAATATTAATACACTAAACTATTTACAAGCTACTTCGTAAAATAGCATGATTTTATTTTTGGCAAATAAAAAGTAGCTCAATTAAGACTAGGCGAAAATGTAGGAATCCCTAAACATCCATCCAACCTACTACTACAATTACAATATGTAAATGGCACAGTATGAAAGTTCATCCATTAACATAATTTAAATAGATAAACTAAAAGAAGGCAAACAAACTAATAATATCGAGCCACCAGACACCGTAGTGTCTACTACCTTCATAAGAAATCAAATTAAAACACAAACCAAATATTGACATCAAATACGGAGCAAGAAACTAGTTCATTACCTTCATGCCTTCAAAACATTGGCTGAGAAGGTGAAACAGAAGAAAGACAAAGAGAAAAGATTTACCAAATGGCCTAAATAGAAAACTCAACAACACTTCTATGGAAGCAAAAACTAATAGCAAAATAAGAAAAAGGAGAATTGGGGAGGGGGGATTCGACTTCGTTATCAAATGGCCAAAATGGCCTACATAAGACTGAGAAATTGAAGCTAAGAAAAACACTAACTTGAACCAATTCATGAAACATCAAACCAAAAACCTCATAATCAACTCTAAAATACCAAAGCAAAATTCAATTTTGTTAAATTTGCAATGCTACAAAATAAGGATGTACCTTAGTATTATGGAAGCGAATGATCTCATTGCTTGAGAATCACCCACGATTTATTAAATCAGAACTGCGGGTGACTACCATAGTCACCATAGTTGTCACGCCCCAAACCAATACCGAATGATGGCGAGGTTAGCATGAGAAGAGGGGAGAAAGACTTAGCTTTGTTGCTTTTGGGTTTCTATTACTAATCTAAAATTTGGTTCTAAACCTCTTAAAATAGCAGTACACAATGGAAACTGTCAATGGAGTTTTGATGGGCACAATTAATGCATAATTAACCATTTCATGACTGCCTAATTAATAGAATAACAATGTGACAGTTACACTCAGTCAACAGCTCCCTTTTGGTCATATAAACCATAAGTTACACATCTTTGTATCACTAACTCTTCACGCCTCATATTAGGAATAGGACGTGCGACCAAACATAAATTAGTAGTGTTATGTTAAGTCACCATCTAACTAACTTAACACTTTAATATAAAAATGATATCCTGAATTGTTCACAAGATCACTAGTGGCATACATTGCCCCTTTTATGCCTATTGATATATCAAATAATTATATACTAAATATAATCATCTGGGCTTGATATGGTGATGGGAACGTATTGCTCCTTAGACAATAAAGATAGTCTATCTTAGCTTAATTACTTTCCTAATATGTTCTGCTAGACTATATGCATCTTGGCTGTTGGAAACCATATTAAGGTAGCAACATCAAGCTTTGACTTCATATCATAACTCTAAGGTAAGAAATACCATAAATGAAGGTCACACAGTGAGAAGGGAATCCACTTGTCCCTCACCAAACATATCAACATTTAGCACACATAGTATGATAGTGTGTCATGGCATAGCTCTCACTAAGTTGGGTGCGTCCCTCTTCTATGCCATGCAAATCGTAAGTTTAGCTTTGATCTAAAAAACTAACCTGAGCCACTATACTGACATTCCTAATGTTAATCTTGCCAGTTAAGATTTTGCTATAAGGCTTCAATATGAAATCATGATATCTCATAGTTGACTTTCAAAAGTCTCATCTTAGATCACTAAGGTGAGTACTAGCTTTCATAACTTATTATGCATACAACACAAGTGTAATGATAATTCAGTATTACACACACCTAATGTTAATATTGAAAAGTCTCATTCTGCCCACTACTTAAGTGGTAGGGCGATTGCTTGTGTGACTAGGCCAATTTGAAGCCCTGTGACATTTTAATATGCCTAACATGCAACAGTAAATCACGAGCATTTTTTTCATTTACAAAAGAAACACGTCCATCACATAACAAAATACGTCCAAATACTAGACCTTATGAATTCCTAAACTCAACAAATGAACCTTAAATGCATCACTAGAAATAGGTTTAGTCAAGGGAAGGCAATCACCTTATTTATGTATGTATATCTAATGACAGTGCTTTTTATCTCTATGGTAACAAGATACACAATCTACCTCCATAACTAATATTGTTGTGCAGTTTTGATTTTTACTGTGCCATGACATGGCTCTCCCACCCAAGTTGATGACATGTCCTAAGGTTGACCTAGACTCATCTAGGTCACCATCCTAATCAACATATGAGTATCCTCTTAACTTGAGGTCTCCACCTTTATAGCAAATGAACAAGTCACCAATACCACGAAGGCAACGCTTGATTCTCTCGATGACTTTCCAATTAGTAAGTTCTGAGTTACTTTGATAACGACTTACCAAACCTATCACAAAGCAAATGTTAGGTTGTGTGCATAAGATGACTTACACTGAGCTTTCTATGACACTAGCATAAGGGACATAGTTCACGTTCTCTATTTTGTTACCTACTCTAGGGCATTGATCAAGGCTCAAGGTTAAACCATTCTCAGTTGGAGTATCTATGATTTTGGAATTATCACATGAAATTGTTCCAAGACATTTTTAAAATGTATGCATCTTCGGATGATTTCAGATTATTTTCAATCCTAGGACATACCTAGCCTCACCGATGTCCTCCACCTCAAAGGCATAGGACAACCATTTTTTAGTAGCTTCGAGCATCTTTAAGTTGTTCTCAGGTAGCAGTATATCAACAATGTACAAGGTTAGAAACATAATCTCCCATGTTGATTTTTTGACATACATACCATGGTCTTCTTAAACCATTGAGAAGGCAAACAAAGTTATGACTTCATGGAATCTAAAGTACCATGATTTGGAAGATTACTTAAAGCCATATATGGACCTTTTAAGATAGCACACCTTGTCTTCTTGTCTTATTGATACAAAACCAGTTGGTTGGTCCATGTAAATATGTTTCTTGAGGTTACCCTTAAGGAAAGAAATCTTTGTGTCCATTTGAGACAACTCTAGGTCCAAATAGGCTATCAGGACTAGGGGTAGCCGAATAGAGGCAAATCTAACCTCATGAGAAAATGTCTGTTTGTGGTATATAGCCTCAATTTAAGTAAAGCCTTTTGCCACTAGACAAGACTTCAACTTTATCGATCGAACCATCTGGCTGACGTTTTATCTTGAAAAATCGCTTGTCTTAGATGAAGTTACGCCGGGGTGGAAGATCAATGAGTTTGCAAAGCTTTCTCTTACCATTGAGTCCATCTCATCCCTTATGGTATCCAACACTCTATGTGATTTGGTGAATCAATCACCTCTTAACAAGACGCAGGTTTCTCAACTTCCAAGGGAGTGTATAGGAAAATTTCCTCTTTGATTTAGAATATTATTGAGGAATTCTCCACGCTCACTCCTTCAAATCTTGGGACCTTCATTATTTGTTTATCTAAGAGAGGAATCCTACTCCTTTTCTCTAAGAGGCATGAGACCCTGAGCATGTGGAGAATCACTTCCACTATCCCTTTGAAGTGTTGGATCCTGAACATGTGGACTAACTGCATGTTCAGGAACGAGAGACTGAGGACAAACCTCATTCTCAGGACAACTCTCCGAGCATTTAGATTGAGAACGAATCTCATTCTCCTTAATAGACAAACATTCACCATTCCTATGAAATAAGAGAGATGTACCATTCTCGGTAACTTAGTAAGAATTCAAATCGTCTCCCTCACCGAGAGATGGTTGAAGGCTCTGTTGTAACTCATATGATTTGAGGTCCATTTTAAATTTCACCAAATGCTTGGGAACTCATCTTCAAGAAAATTGACATTGCTTGGTTAACCTATTTTCAATCATACAATAATGGTTTTATTTATAGTAATATATTTCCTTTCATAAATACATTGTGGTCATTGCTTTATTATCAT
>NCQS01104203.1:3602-16574 GCA_002740445.1 Pachycereus pringlei
TGTTAGTACGGTGTACGTGATAGAACTTAGAGTGTGATATTTCATGCCTTAGTCCTTACCCCTGATATTTTCACCAAGTTGTCTTGACTTTGGTAGACGAACCCATAAGACTTTGAGCCCTGAGGAATTCATCCCTTTAGTCTCATGTTTTTCTTTCATGTGTATCTCTTCCATGATTACATCTCTGGAACTTACTACGATTCTCTTGAAATCACATTTAGCATGTGCGTTATCATGATATGATAGAGGCATTCTTTATTTTGTGAGCCACATTAGCCAATTTGTGTCGTGAGTTGAGTGTTTTCCCCTTGCTAACCCTTTGAACTTTTTCATTCTCATTTATTATCAATCCTTCCCTTGTAATCTTTATCCTAAACAAATTTTCTATTATCTAACCCAAGTCTAGTGGAGTAATACTTCAATGTTTGATTGGATAACCTTTGGGTGATGATGTGGTCAGTGGTTACTTTGGTCTCTTATTTCAAAAAAAGGTGGAACATTTGGTGACATTTAAGAGTGGAGTTACAAAGACATAGATTGACTACTTCTTAGTCAGACTGATTGATAGAATAATATTAAAGGATTATAAGGAGATAATGGTGAAAGTTTGATGGCTCAACATAGATTATTAGTTATGATATAGATCTTAAGAGATAGAAAAGGAAGAGGAATGATGTTGGTTATCCTATAGTTAAATGGTGGAATCTAACTAGGGATAATGTTGCTAAGCTTTCCCAAAAGATAAAACCAGAAGGACCATAGGAATAAGATGGGGATGCATATACATTGTAGAAGACAATGGCACAATACATTCGAGATTCAGCTGAAGAAGTCTTAAGAGTATTAAGAGGGGGCAGTTGGAAAATTAAGGGACCTTGGTGGTGGAATCATGAAGTCAAGGAAAAAGTTAAGAAAAAACAGGAGGCATTTACTACTATAGGGAATAGCACTTTTGATGAGGAAAAAGAGACTAACAATGCTAAGTACAAGTGGGCTAAAAAGGAAGCCAAGAAAGACGTCACATTATTAAAGAGCAAAGCATTTGAAAAGTTATTCCAAAGACTACAAACTAAAGATGGAGAGACAATTGTATTCAAACTTGTAAGAGCAATAAAAAAGAAAAAATGGGACCTTGAAGATGTAAAATGTATCAAGGATGAGAATGGTAAGGTTATAGCAGATGGAGCTAAACTAAAGGAGAGATAGTAGAGTTATTTCTACAAATTTTCTAACGATGTAGAAAATGGGCATTCTAGTTGTTATGAATTAGAACATTTTAAGAGGCATCAAAAGTCTAAGGCTTGCCATAGCATCACCAAAGATGAGATTGCTGAGGTGTTGAGAAAAATGAACGCAGATAAAGTACTCAGCCTAGATCATATACCTATGTAAATATGAAAATGTTTGGATGAAGTAGGACTGAACTGGCTAATGAGGTTATTTCCATTTCAGGACTGTAAAAATGCCAAAGGAGTGGAGAACTAGTACTATAATCCCATTATATAAAAACAAAGGTGATATTCAAAACTGTGATATTCAAAACTGCAATGACTATAAAGACATTAAGTTATTAACCCATGCTATGAAATTATAAGAAAGGGTACCTGAGAAAAGGCCAAGGAGGGGCATTTTGATTTTTAAGAATTAGTTCGGTTTTTTGATCAGAAGATCAACTATAGAGTCAATACATCTTATGAGAAGGCTAACGTAATTTTACACAGATAAGAAAAAATATTTGCGTATGGGGTTCATTGATCTTGAGAAGGTTTATGATAGGATGCCTAAAGAAGTGCTTTAGAGTTGCCTAGAGAAGAAAAATGTACTATTTTAGTATATTCGAGTTATCAATGACATGTATGAGAGAGTAAAGACAAGGGTGATGATGCTATAAAGAGATAAAAGGGATCAAACCCTTTTCTTTTTACAGTTATTAAGAATGAGCTCATGAAATGTATTTAGGATGAGGTGTCATGGTGTATGTTGGTAGATTAAGAAGACCTAGATTCAAAGATAGATGGCATCTGAGATAAGGATGATCAGGTAGATGTATGGTCATACAAGATTGGATATGATTAGGAATAAGGTTATTAGAGAGAAAGTAAGGATGACACCCATAGAAGATAAGATGAGGCAAGCCAAACTCAAATGGTTTAGGAGAAGGGACTTAAATGCATCTGTGTAGAATAGTGAGAAGATTGACATTCTGAATCTAAGAAGGGTAGAGGTAGACCAAAAAAGAATTGGAATGACGTGATTTGGTAGGATACGAGGCACTTCAAACTAGTGAAGGACATGGATTAGTGTATGAGTTTTTGGAGGTCCAAAACTAAAGTGGTAGATTTTATTAGTTAGTTGCTTATAGTCCAACCTTGATCACTTTGCAAACCTTGATATTGTTGCCTTATTCAATAGGTTATAAGACGGCCCTGTAATTGTTGAAGTTTTTTCGATATTACTGTGTTGCATTTAATTTTGAATATTGTTGCTTTACATGTCTTATCAATGGTGGTCGTCATTTTATATTCCTTGCTTGTTTTTGTATGTGTCTCAAAATGATTTCATCTAAACAATTTTTTCTGTAAAATTCATTCCGTGGTCTCTTGAAATTGGTCTCTCAGTAAACAAAAGTATTTGTAGGGTAGACTACCTACATCTGGATCTTCTCAAACCCCAAGAAAGCGGGACCCACACTGGGTGTTGTTGTAGTCATATATAGAAGGGCGATATTTACTTACTGTTGTGACTATTATGAGAATGAGTTATGTTCCTCCATGACATTCATTTGCTTATTAAAAAGGCTAAAAAAAATTTCAAAAGAGAAGGAAAAAACTTCAACGAATTGAAAAAATGAATTAAAAAAATTCTCAAAATTTGAAAAAAAAAGCATGATAAATAAGAGTGTTTAGCATAGTCATTGTATATACTTGGTTTTGAATATTTCAACTCATGCACAATGGTTGATTTTTATAGGGTATGTACTTATGCTATCATCATTGGTTGGGATAGTGTGTGTGAGAGGTATAGATGGTAGAAGTATCTAATTGCTTATTAGTCACTTTGCTTTTGGTTCACCATTTCCCACATTGATTGTCCCTCTCTTACCCTTAACGCTTAGCCCATTACAAGCCTTTTAAAAATCATCTTGATTATCAGGTTGCATTTTCCAAGTGGTGAAGAATTGAGAATCTTAGAAAGCCTATGGTAGTTTGTATGATTAGAAGATAATTAAGTGAATCGCATTATATGATAAACACATGAATGGGAGTGTTTCACATGTTTCCAAAAGTAAGGTTCTATTAGTCGGGCTTGTTCATATTTCTGAAGGGGGTGAAAGATGCTGTGTGGCTATCACCAGTAGGGATTCAGACCTTCTGTGTGTGGACACTATATTTATATGTAATCGAATGCCCACGTTACTTGAGTGATGTGGTTGATCAAAATGTGTATATATTTTTCCCATGTGTTGTATATTTGGAGTTAAAAAAAAACCCCAAAAGATTTTCTACCTTTGTTTTCTAGTATCTTTTGCTTTTTTATGAATTTATGGGTATATTTTATGCAGACCTCATGCGACTTTACTTGTCTATCAGGGGAAACATACGGATTTAAATGACTTATTGTACATGTTAAGAGTGACTATGATTTCTACAAAAGTGGGTTGGAAATTTTTTTCTTATTTTTCTCTTTCTGGGATTTTAGTTTATTTTAATTAGGGATGAGTAAAATTTAGGTGTGATGGTATCATTCAACACGAAATTCTTACATTTTTATACCTATTATTATCTAATATTTACTCAAAATAAATTATTAAACAAGGATTTTAATATTAAATTTTGTTTACTTTGTAGGGATTGTGAAAATTTGAAAAATAATGAATAAGTTAGTCAAATGGGATGCCTAAAGATAAGGAAGAAAAGAAATGCTGGATCAAATTGAAACAAGAAAAAAGGCCCAAAGCCTAAATGAGCACCAACCCATTCTCTTTGTGTCATATGCCCAATCACATGACCTGCCATCCCTACTCTCATGTGCCACTCACGTAAGGAGGCCCCCTCCTTTTATTTTGACTTACTCTTTCTCCTCTTCTTTTTCCCAGTCACACATAAAATCAGAAACCCCCATGTTTCTTTTGCTGCTTCTACTTCCTCTTTGGTCCCAAATGCCAGGCCTCTACCTTTAATTTTCTCTCACTTTTGCATCACCTTTCATCAATTCACTTAGCCATTACCTTCATCTCCATCATTATCTCTATCTCTTATCAAGACGTAGTAAATTGGGCACATCACCTCTTAGCGATTTCATGATTTCAATTCGAGACTAATTGAAGCAATGAAGAGCTGGGACTCAAAATTGACTACATGAAGCAGTAGTAAGGTCGAAAAGGAAGAGGGTAGCAAGTAGTGAGTTGCAATATAATTTAGTTGTAATTTCCTTTCTCCTTTATCATGTACTTCATTCTCCGAAATTAGTTTTAGATTTTAGATTTCATGTAATTGAATTAAGTTTGGTTAGTTTGAGTAATGTTTCTAAGTTGGTATTTCAAGCAATTGATTCGAATTAGAGGCTCAATATAAATTTAGCTCTGGGTTGGTTGAACTCATTATTACCTATTCTTTACAAGTTTGATCCAAGTTCAAATTCAAGCTCTTTTTTATGACTAATTTATGGCTTTAACCTTATGCTCTGGGGTTGATTCCAGTTTATTACTGCCATATTGTTCAACTATTTGTCTACACCTCGTTCAAATCCATGCCCAGTTCTTGGCTTTTAGATGAGGGTTGACTAAACCAACATTCGTGTTTCTTTTCTTCTTCCTGTTGGTAATCATGAGTCTCTAGTAGAATTATTGAATCATTGGGCTAGTTTGACACCTGAAAAGGATGCTACAATCTTGGCTTTTATTCTTTATTGAATTTTGGGGTTGATTTCCTTTTTCAAACTTCAATTAACACATGATAAACTTTGTTTCTCTGATGTTTCCTTCTGCTTAGTAGTAACTTGCCAGCATCGTCACTGATTGCTGAGTCTTGCTATTTTGTTGCAATTTTTAATCTTGAAAATGATTATTAACTATTAGTTGAGGTTGTTTCAATTTTAGATGTAGTCACTCCTAATGGTAATCATATGCTAGTTTAGGACAACAATGATCGAAATTTCAATCTCACTTGTGAGGGTGGACACCGTTAAGTACTACAGTGATAAAACCTTTCGCTTAAGGAAAATCACAACACTTAGGTAAACATCTTACCACTATATCATCAAAGGTGTTTTAGTATAATTAGCATGTCCTTCACAAAAGGAACTTCCTACATAGCTTCAGCTCTTGTAATGACCTCTTGAGGTAGGATAAAGTTGAAGCCCAAGATCCACAACTGCCGAACAGAACACTATTAATGAGTGTCACCCTTCTAGTATAAGATATATGTCTGCTCCTCTAAACCTTAATTTTTTATAGTTATTTTCACCACAAGCAGTCGACAGTCTAAATTAGATAATTTGTATGCTGTTATAGAAGGATAAGTTCCCTTTTACAAAAATAGTTACATCAAGTAGTTCTTATTTATTCTTAACGAAAAGTTCACTCATTACCATTTGTGATTTTTGGTAATTGATTGTATAGTTTCAAAATTTTTCCTCTGCCTTAAAACATTTTGTAGGTTCATTCCTTTTGAGGAAAATAAATGAATTTCAATATTAAGTGCTGTAGTGTTTATGTTAGAAGCTTTTTCTAAACAAATAAAAAATCCATAATTTTTGTTTCATCTTTGAAAATTGTGCCACCCCTATACCAGGGCTAATAGTTGTGGTGATTTCTTGAATTTCGAACCAAAACAAATGGAGTTTCACCTAAAGGTTGATCATGACCTCAGGCTTATAGCCTTATTATCATACATGTGATAATCAAAATACAAAGACTATTCTAAATAAACTGATATAGAGCAAGGCACCTTAGAAGTCTCCTCTAATTGTAATCAAGCTCAAGGTATTATTTTGCCTTACAATGAGCAGACCCTTGAAAAGAGCATGTGCTTTTCTCTAGTTTTGATGATTCAACGGATAACAATCAAGCATAATTCAATCTTTTCTCTCGAAATAAATCAAATTACTTAAACTAATCTAATCACCATTGTTTCGAAGGTTCTCATTTTAGTCTAAGTTGAAGATCTAGATTGTCAACTTTCCTCTTAACATGCAATTCTCTTTCAAGAACCATGAAGTCAAACGTAATCTTGTTAATCTAATAGTGAAGTTCTCATTTCGATGTTTCACCCAACTATCTAAGCATATGTAAGCAAAATAGCTTAAATCACTCACATCCAATTGAACATAAGATAGATTGAATAAAACCAAATAAGATTAGTTACAATTTTGGTAGAATTAGGAATCTGACCTCATTGATTTGACTAGCAAATCCCTAGGCTAAAGAAAACTACTCAGTCATGATTAAAATTGAATCAAAAAAGTTCAAACTAGACATTAGTCTAACTAGAACAAATCAAAAAGGAATTCAAGAAGTCAGAGAAAAGTATGCTTGGCAAGTTCAAGTCTCCACTTGCAAAAGCCTTTCCTTGATTCTTATATTACTCCAAAATGACTTGGGTGGATGAAATTTGAGTGAGATGAGAGACGAAGAGGGGAGAGATTCCCCTTCTTTCAGCTGCAAAACCCTTAGAAATAGAAATACTCGAGCAATCTCAGCCACACACTAAAGGGAATATGAAGAGTTCTTTAATTTAGGAGGCACCACGGTCGCTGGTGACCACCACAGTCCGACCATTATGCTTTGTTGGACCAGCTTTCTCTTTTTCTTCTTCCTCCCACAAGCATAAGAGATGGGAGAACCTTCATCGAGAGTCAAATTGGATCCATTTGAGGGTCAACGCCAGGTCAAAAAGATGTTAAAATCCGCACGACACATCAAAGTAACATACCTAAGCATCAAACTGAAATAGAGGTGCTAATCAACCGCTAAAGCACTCAATCCCCTAGGAAATTACAGCAAATGAGCTTAAAAATGATGCACATTTCCAATAGTTATCAAACTCCCCCATGCTTGAACTGTCGCTTGTCCCCAAGCAATCATGAGACTAAAAGCAAATTTTATTCACAACCTCCTTAGGAATCAATCAAACTCAACCAAAAGTTAGTGCAAAAGTGATCAAAATATTTAGCAATCAGATTGCAAAATGAAGTTTTCAAAAGATCCCTAAAAACCACAATGTCAAATTTTGAAACGATCACCTAAATCATCTTAATCAATGACATGGCACATAGAATACATATAGCTAGAAAAATCGGTGGAATCTCACTTTAGTCATGTGGCACTCTTCACTCATGTGTTCAGAATATAATCAGATTCCCTCAATTCTCATTCCGAAAACTCAAATCTACCATATGTTTGCTAAGACTCTCAAATTCACCATCACTAAATGCAAAACACACTAAGCAATTATGAGGACTTAGTGTGGGCTGTAACGGGGCCATGGGTAAAGGGTAAGAGGGGAACAAAAAGTTTAGGAATGCGGAGCTAAAACCCAAAGACTAAGAGCAACACTGAATGCTCCTAATTTCTCATGTAGTTTACTCCTCAAATCAATGCCACTCGAATGTTCAATCAAATCACATGGAAGAAAATGTTGGACTTCAAGAGCTAATATACACTATCCAACAATGCCAGACTCTTTTATTCGCTTTTTATTTTGTTTGTTTTCTTTTTTTTCCCCTAGATTTTATCCTTTCTTTTTTCTTTAAAAGGTAGCTACCATGGACATGAACACTAAACACTTCTCCAACAATTCATAACATTCGACCCATTTTTAAGAAACCAACCAAACCAAACCAAACCACCAAAAGATGTTAACACTAGTAAACTTACTCTTATTCAAAATATCATGATGTGAAACATTATAGTCTTAGCTTAAGGGTAAGATATGTTTTTGTCCAAGAGCTATGAATGAAGGTTCATATCAATAAACATGTTTAAGGCTCAAAGGAGCTAGGTAGGGGTATATCATGCATAAAACGGGTAGCTATTTGGTTAATGTAGCTCAATCAAAACAAAGAACGCCTCAATCATTTTGTCTAAATGCATATACTAGTTTGATCTTGAATGAGAGTCAAAGCAAGTTGTGAAGAAATGATATCTAGCAAGAGTCACTCAAGAAAAAGACAAGGAGACTAAAATTGATGAATTAGTCCTTGAAAGCTCAAAGCCTTATGGGACATCTACCACGGTTATCACTAGCTCATTAAGATTCATATGCCAACATTCATGCTAATATTAATTGGGCAATGACCTCATATTTAACAAACAGCCAAAAAATGAAGTACATTTTCAAAAACGCATTTCTAAATATGTTTGTTCACAATTGGCCATATCAAAGGGCAAATCAAACCAAAGAAGTCTACATAGTCTATAAAATTCATCATTGGAGCATTTTTTCTCTTTTGTTTTTTTAGATTTTTTTCAATTTTTTTCCTCAATGTAAACCTACTTGAAGTTAATCCTAAAATGTAAAGCTACCATATATGCTTTTAATATGTAAAATGCATGAGAGATGTAAAGCTATGTAAATAAAAGTAAATGCACTAATTACGTGCTCAAGCTACAAGTTATCCCTAAATGCAATTCTAAATGCAATCACGTGCAATATATACACATCCACATACTTAAGAAATCAATCATCAGATACCATCAATCATAATCAAGTCAACTCTTCCATGCTTAGACAAAGCATTGTCCTCAATACAAGCACATAAATATAAAGGTGAATGAAAGAACCAAGAAGCTTTAGGGAGGAAGGGGAGAAGGAGAATGTGGGTATAGCCCTGAGAGATATGCCAATCTCTATAAGTGTTTAGATGTGCCCTAAAGTCCTAAAAGTACCGGTTCTAGGAGGCAATCATCCCACGGAGCTCATCATGCTGCTCTGGAACAAAGTTATGAAGAGCAGCATTCTCAGACTGAACATAAGCTCGTAAGGAGGCTTGCTCCTCCTGAATAGATCTAATGGTGGCATGGACCTCATCAGAATCATAGCATGAGGTCTAATATGAAGAACCAAGGACACTAGCACATGTAGGTGGTGGAGGTGGAGGTGCGAAATGAACAACCTCTTTATTACTGGGTAACTATAAGAGATTAGCTTGACGAAGTAGTGTGATCTGCTCTACACTGGGAGGTGGCAAAAGCCGATTCCTAGGTTATCCAGCGTAACTGACTAGCCTCTATCCTATCAAACTTCATTAGCTCAAAAGTAGTTTTATTAAGCCACTCGAACACTGAAACTCTGTAATCTAGGTTAGGCTCAATACAAAGAGGCCGAGAAATGGGGGTGATGATACCCTCAATCACAATCCTACCTACAGTACTAGAAGTTGCACTATACAACTAAGTGGCAGAGAAATACTTGGGATGAATACAATCACTGTTCATCATACAAGATAAGAATATAGCTCATACAATCAAGGGTTATTTAAACTATCTTCCCTAACAAAAATACCACAAGCCAATAGCTGTTGGGCCACTCGAATGCAGGGGTTTCTAATAAAAGTGGCTTTATACGTACTCATACTGTATCCATAATCCCCGGCAATTTCATACTAGAAGACATTCAGGTTAAAGTCTTAGGGGACACAATGCCATGGTAAGTCTATACTAGGTGGAAAACCAACATGTCATTAAATGCCCTAAGATTTAATTCATAAAACTCCCTATTCAGGTAGAAAGGAATGTATCCTTCTTAGCATCCTGGATGACTAGTGACCTCCACATGCAATGCACTCAAAAATTCAAGGGTGAGGTATTTATAAGTATGGCCTTGGGGCTCAACAAATTATCCCATATCAACCCTTGCAAACAACCAATATATATCATTCAACAAACCTAATTGATTTAACAAATCCTTATCAAAATATCAAATAGCTACAAGAACTCTACTACTCAAAGTATTATATCTAGCAATGTGATCTAGATTAATTAAACTAAGAAGGTCGTGAGCATTGCCTTGATTCCTTGCGCTGGTGTATGTTTAAGACGCCTGTGTTGCTCTTTGTAGTGCTTGCCCCGATGTTCTCAATCCTTGAGTGTTCTTTAGCTTTTTATTTTCCGTGCCACGGGGAGAATTAGAGAGCAATGTGGAATGTTTTGAAAAATCCTCAACAATGGAGGATATAAGGGTATGGGAAGAGAAAGAAAATATAGAATTTAAGGAAGGTAGTGACTATGGAATGGAAAAAGGAAAAGGATACATGAAGACGGTAAGAAATTTGGGTGAAGGAAAAGTGAATGATGAGTAAGTGTGAGATGGAATTCGAATTTTGAGTGGAGAGGAAGAACATGGTGAAATTCGTGTGCAAAATTGGGGAATTTGGAAGAATGAAGAAGAATAGGGAGAAATTTGAGAATTTTGGAGTAGTTTGGAGTGAAAAATGAAAGAGAAATGAAGGTGATTGAAGGCTTGGATATGGAGGTTTCAAAGAGCGAATGAGAGGTATAGAGAAAGGATGCTGAGTAGAAAAAGAAGAAATGAAGAAAGGGGGATGAATTCTCAGATCAGAACCCTTGGCTGTGAGTGGCAGCAGGTTAGCAGTCCGTGGTGCCTGTTGCCGTGAATTATTTTCTATATTTTTTGCTCTTTTTTTCCAATTTTCAGAAAAGAAGCGAGCCACGGCCTGTGGTTAGGACCACTTTTAGATCATGGTCGAGATTCCCACACTTACTTCGATCCTTATTTTTTTTCTTTTTTCTCCTTTTCTTCACACGCTAAAATCTATATACATAAAAAAAGATAAAGAAAGCGACAAAGGGACTTGGGCTACCTCCCAAGAAGCACTCTTTTAGGGTCAAGTGCTTGACCTTCCTTCTTTAAGCTTGTATCAAGGGGCTCTCCCACAAAATAGGCCTTGAGCTATTATCTATTGACCTTGAATGCACCAGTGGACTCACTTTACACCACCACCACACATAAGGGAAAACCTTAGTGACTTGAAATGACCCCAACCACTAGGATTCTAGCTTGCTTGGAAACAATCTTAACTTTGAATTGAATCAAAAGACCATGCCACCTTCTTCAAACCTCTTCTTAATGATATGCTTATTGTGCCAATGCTTTGTTCTTTCCTTGTAAGTGCGAGAACTTTCATAGGCCTCTAACCTCAACTTATGATGCTCATTGAGTTGCAACATTCTCCGCTCTCCGACCGCCTTAAGATCAAAATTGAGCATACGAATAGCCCAATATGCCTTGTGTTCAAGTTGAACTAGTAATCAAGACTTCCCAAACACTAGCCAAGATGAAGTTGTACCTAGAGGAGTCTTATAAGCGATCTGATATGGCTATAGAGCTTCATCTAGTTTTAAGGACCAATCTTTCCGGTACCGATCAACCATCTTCTCTAATATACTCTTAAACTCTCAGTTGGATAGCTAAACTTGGTCACTTGTTTAGGCATGGAAAGGTGTAGCAACTTTGCGAATAACCGTATATTTCTTCAAGGGACACTTTAGTGGCTTTTTGAAGAAGTGAGTCCCATTATCACCCAAAAGGGCTCTTAGAGTGGCAAATCTTGTAAAGATATTCTTGTTAAGGAGAATGATCATGACCTTGAAATCATTGGTAGGGGTGACAGTGACTTCCAACCACTTAGAGACGTAGTTTACCACCACAAGGATATAGATTGTTGTGTGAAGGAGGGAACAGACCCATCAAGCCAATTCCCCATACATCAAATAATTCCACCTCCAAGATACCACTTTGAGGCATCTTAGGGTGCTTGGAAATATTCCTCGATCTTTGACATCGATCATAAGTCATGACAAATTTCCTTGCATATTTGAAAAGTGTGGGCCAATAGAAGCCCACTTGAAGAACCTTGGGAATTGTCTTCTCAGGACCAAAAGTGTCCACAATAAGTAGAAACATAACAATGGACAAGGACACTTGGGACCTCATCTTCTAGCAAACACCTCTTGTGAAGATCGTCCTCATATAACTTGTAGAGAAGAGGCTCTTCCTATACATAATACTTAGTATCAGCTAAGAACTTCTTTTTTGTTGGTAGGTCAATCCTAGATGTAACACTTTACGCACCTTGTAATTCACCAAATCAACATACCATAGAGTAGCTTGGTGAGATACGACAAGTAATTGATCATCCAAAAATGAATCATCTATGGGTAGCTTTTTAAAAGGAGTAGCCTCAGGGCCCAATTGAGATAAATGATCCGCCACCAGATTCTCTAGCCCAGTCTTGTCACGAATCTCCAAATCAAACTATTAGAGAAATAGGAACCCATTAACGAGCCAGAACATAGAGTTGGGCTTCTTTAAAAAATGCTTCAATGCAGAATGATCGGTGAAAATAATCACCTTAGAATCGATTAGTGTGAGAGAAACTTTTCCAAGTTAAAAACAACCACTAGAAACTCTTTCTTCATTATGGCATAATTCACTTGGGCCTCATCTAAAGTTCGGCTAGTGGCATAGGGCTTATTGTCCTTCTTTGGTCCCAAAACGGCTTCCAATATACAATTGCTTGCATTACACATCACTATCCGGGGCTTCTATCACTGGAGTCTAAATCAAGGCCTCTTTCAACATAAGAAAAGCACTCAAACATTCCTCATTAAAGTCAAAAGGCACATCCTTGACAAGCAATTGGGTGAAAGGTTTTGCAAATTTTGAAAAATATTTTATGAACTGCTAATAATAATCAACATTTCCAAGAAAACTCCTTACACCCTTCACAGAATTTAGTGGTGGTAACTTCTCAACCACCTCCACATTTTCTTTGTCAACTTTAATGTCTTTGTTAGAAACAATGTGTCCTAGGACAACCCTCTTTTATACTATAAAATGACACTTCTCCTAATTCATGACCAAATTTACATCGTCACATCTTTGCAACACTTTAGACAAATTATTCAAGCAATTGTCAAAAGATGTGCCATACACAGAAAAATTGCCCATG
>NCQS01104206.1:4492-19797 GCA_002740445.1 Pachycereus pringlei
AGGCTCCGAACTCTGCTTTGTATGCTCTCTTTCGACCCCAATAAAAACACAGCCCTTCAGCCCCTTGATTTCCCCATTAATTCTCAAAATAATTCCTTTGAAACTGTCAGGATAATGGTGATGATAATTATGGAACTTCAAGGAAGAAAGAGAGAGAGAGAGAGAGAAACGGTCAAAAATGGGGAGAGGGGCAGCTGCTTAGTGGCTCTGTTCGCTTTCGGGTTTTTTGGGTTAAAGGGAGCATGAAGAAAAAGAAGAAGAAAAGACAGGGGCAGGAACGGCCTCACGTGCATGGCGCATGATTTTTAAGTGGGAAAGAGAGAGATGTAAGCTGAGGAGGAGAGGAGCGTGCATGGGCCACGAAAACAAAACCCCGAAGGTGTGCTGGACAGGCCCAAGAAAAAGGAAAGAAAGTCTGAGAAAGAAAGAGGGAGGAGGGCAGTCAAATGGGCCTCTGGCATGAAATGGCAGAGCAAACTGGGCCTTGGACTGAAGATGAAGCTTGGCCCTCGCTGAAGGGAATAAAGGAAGGAAAAGAAAAAGAGAGCTAGGAAAGAAGCAGAATGCAGAGTGGGCGGGCCCAGCATGAGAAGGGACTGTGAGAGAAGGGAAAATGAGGTCAGCAAGCTAGACTAGTGGACATATGGGCCTGGGCCACCGGTCTCGCTAAAGAAAGGAGGAGAATGAGAAGATGGGCCGCAGTTCTTTCTTGGTTCTTCTCATTACCTGATCCAATCCATCCTTTCTCCTTTTGGCAAGCCATTTTCTTCAAATTTTCAAATTCCTAGAAAATATACAAAATATTTATTAAAATCCTAATCTAAGAATTTATTTCGAGCAATTATTAAATATTAAAAGGGTATAAAATATCATAATTTATGGTTGAACAGCAAGCCTCCTGAACTGTTGGAAATAGCAATGGCTTGAACGTGATAGGATCCATAAATATAGGGAGGTGATTGAAGTTGATGCAAAGTAAAGTAAATGGGGGCCAGGACTTCAGAAGAAATTTCGTAACGTTCGTAGTGTCCACATGTCTCCATAGGAACCAAAGAGGAGAAGTCAATTACCTCACACTAAATGCACTAGCAGATTTGAGTAAAGTGACACAATTAAATTGGGAGTAATACACGATGAGAGCACTTGTGTCATCAGTCGATGAGTGGAGAAAGAAGACGTCATGTTTCTTCAGAGGGCTAATCCTTATCCTAATGGTACATTCAATCTTTCCCTAATTAAATATGTTTAAGCTTGCATTGTGCTATATGAAACTATAAATAATAATCGTTTTCAGGAGGGTCAGGGATCGTTATTAGAAAATTAGTGATCATCCATGGGATGCTCCTTGCATTTCAGCTGTGACGCTACCCTAATCCCTAATCATGCATACAAAATTAGTGATCTGTTTTGCATTTGAACGTTGTGAATAACATTCAAATTAGTGATCACCTTATGTTTAATCAGTGGACATTAATTTGTGGGGTGATTATCATACTAATCTATTGCATTTAACATGCTGCAATATCTACTTATTAGGAATTGTTGTAATAACGATCACTAAATTGTCCGTTGCAGATCGCTAATTTGTGTACTGACGACTACCAATTTATTTTTAACAGGTTTTAAGTAATCAGTAGCTTACATCCCCAATTCCATCACTGCATAGACTGTCTGCTTAGTAATCACCATCTATCTGGTTGCTGATCAATATAACAAAATTAGGGATCAAAAGAAAATATTTTAGCATATTAAGTTTAACAAATTAGTGATCATTAGTAGAAAAATTAGTGATCATTAGTGTCCCAATGAGTAATTAGGCCAATTCCTTTTTCTGTTTTTGTTTTCCTGAGCTTTTATTTTAAAATATGTCTTGAATTTTCTTCATATCAATCTGTTTGTGATTCTTGCAGCTATGTTACCTTGATCGTGTAGTTTTCAAACTATGGTCGGTGTCCTGTCAATTCCTGATGTTGAGAGGGTGGACAAATAATGAAATAAAATCTATGGTGGGACAGGAATTCGTAATGGGATTTGGTACAGGTTGTCTGGAGGATACCTTGGATAAGACCACCATAACTGATGAGGAAGAAGAAGTTAATGAAGAGGAACGTCGCAACAAAAGTGTTGAAGATGAAGCTAAAGCCGAAGATTAAAGAGGAGTTTTAAATGTTAAGGTGAGTCAATATTTTTAATTTATTATTTATTTCTTGAAAAAAATTATCCTTGTCCTGTTTTCCTGCGTTCTTTTCACTTAAGATGATATATCCTTTTCACTGTAACTATAATTTGTTTGAATCAAGCTCTTTTTCAAGACAGTAAGGCAACAATCGATTTGATAATCACCAACGATCAACTACTAGCGAAAGTCGTAACAGAATTGGAGGAGTTGATTCTTGGAGCACGCACCCCACTCAAGAGAGTAAGAAAGGTAGTTGTGGAGTCGACGAGTGATGCACTCATCAGGGACAGGCCTAAGAAGTCAAGAGTAGAACACTCTCGTAAGACTCATATGAAGCGGAACGCAATTGAGAAGCATTTCGTTGGCTCCCAAGATATGGTGCATGACTTCCCATAGTTCACGCCACCTAGTTTCAAACTTAGGGTGTCTCAAGAGGAGAAACATGCGCTGCCCGAAGGAGTTGTTCTTATTGATTCAAAGCGTGATATTCTAACAGCAGAAGTGCAAGTACTAAGCTGTGATGTGAAGTATGTCCTTATGAGACGTATGCTGAGCTCTGCAAACTACATCAGCACACTATTGCTGCCAAGTACTTCTTCTCGTAGTCTCGTAGCCGACTTTTTATTGCTCTTCGATGAAAGTGAATGACATTATGGTTGTGCATTATTTCTAATCATCATCATACAAATTAGTGATCTTAAGCAGAAAAATTGGTGATCATGTTACCAATGGTCTTTTTGCATATAGAGTATGTCTCTAACCTAGAAAGCAGTGATAATAAATAGACATATTAGTGATCTTTTGCGTTTAAATATTTCTAACAAGCTATAAATCTATCGATCATTATTGATAAAAGTAGTGATCTTTAGAAGACAAATCAATGATCACAAAAGATCGCAACAAAAATGTATTAAATTAGTGATCATTACTTGATGAATTAGTGATCATTACTGCGTAAATTAGTAATCAAATCATGAAGAGATGTCTTTTCCCCCACCAGGCATGAAATTTTTAAATCATATTGTGACTGTGTAAATGATCTGTACACAGTGTATAGTAGTTGTTACCAGCACTGTTATTTATGTAAATTTATTTTTATATGATTTTTTTCATTACTTGTTGTGTTTCATAGGTCCAATAATGGTATGCTCCTAGGAAGACAACCAGGCATTCGCTGACGATCTGTGATGGGAATTACGGAGCCTGATCTTCAAATATAAGATATAGAAACAACAATTAATACTGACAAAGGAAAAGCTATAGTGGTTGAAGTCCCGAAAAGATGGAGAACAAGGTCAGTGCAATGTAGTATCAGAAAATTACAAGGAGCTAATAAATGATACTAGTTTTCTTCGTGATAGACTAAATGTCTATGGTTTTATGTTTTTCTTCCGAAGTATGAATTTATTTTGTTTGCCATGTGTACTAACTATTGTTGCTTTGCAGTACCCTTGCTAATGGAGTCTACACCTTCTTTGTGCTCCACTTATATACAGTGGAATATGATCATCTTTTGTGCAATTCCATTTGAACTGAAGCTATATGCTAACTTCATCTTTAAGAATAGAGGTAAGAATAAATATGTCTGCTAAAAAGGTAATTCATAGGCAAGCCCTTTATAATTGTAATTCAGTGACCGATTTGTTTGTTTATTTTCTAGCCAAGTATATATGATGACTTATACTGTGTGGCCAACCGAGGCACGCTTTCAACTATTGCTGGCGGCAACCATCTTGATAAAATTAGGATGAACATTTGGGCGCATATATTGAACGCAAGTGAACTGGATACGGATCGTTCTAGTGTTTAATGGATTTTCTTTACAAACTAACCATTTCTAAGCTAATTGAAAAAATATTTTCAATGATATTTTACACGTGCATGTATGGTTTTCATAAAATAGATTAACAGTCATAGGAAATTCTGTTTTTTGTTTTTGAAGCATTCATACATGAAGACAAAACATAAAAGCGAAGCTGAAGCTGTGTTCTTCTTCTAGATGAACAAGGAGCTGTCCTTGAGTTCACATATCAACTTGAAGCAAGTTGACATGGTAAGAATTAGGCCATACAGCTACACTTTTTTTAAAAGGTTTTCTTTCATCACCTATTCGCGAGGCACTAGTTTCTTATAAATTTGGTTTTTCAGGAGTTGTTCCATTGTTAAGATAAGGGAAAATAATTTCTCATTTGCTTCAATTTCAAGCAAAAAAGTAAGGACATAATTGACTATGTCGAAAGAAAGCGCAGACAACATTATCGATATGAATGCTTTTCAGATATTTTAGTAAAGCTTCATAAAATTTTAATTTGCTTTAAAAACAAACTTAAACAGATGCTTTTTTTTGCTAATATTTTTTATTTTTGTTTTATATGAGCCTTGCAGAATAGGCTCTTTTAGAAGTATCTTGTTGATGAATGGAGTGATAAGAGAAGTGCAAAATCCATTGAAGACATTGAATTAAAATACATAGATGTGCCTTGAAGGCAAGAGGCTTCAAAGACATATGATAATGGAACCATTTATGTTATAAAGCACATGTAAGAATACAAAGGAGTGCCTTGCCCTTAGGACATAGGATTGACACACGATCAGTTGAACATGCTACTTAATCTTGTTTAAAGAACAAAATTTTCTAATGCAAACTTACTTTGCTCAATCAAGACACTTAAACGTGTGATATAATGATAATTGTTCCACCCCCTTACTTCATTTGGATCTTAGGCTACTGCAATTGATAAGTTTAGGGTGTCATGCTACCATAAGATCCTTACTTCAGCTGCCATCATGATTTCTGCACATGTATAGAGCATGGTAAATTTTTTTTAAAACCACAACGCTCAATAAATGAAGAAAATAGTGGTCAGCGCAAGCATGCCAGTTGTTCATAGCCCTTTTCAGTTATGGTGATCATCAGATATCTAATTAGTGATCAATATGCATGATGTTAGTGATCATGTAGTTAAGTTTATAGTTTTTTAGGTGGTGGGTTGAAATTTAGTTCTTGTATACTTGCTGAGGAAAAGAAATGTTATCAGTGGTCAATATGGATGATGAATTTATATGTCACTAGTGATCCTTTGGCATGACATTAGTGATCACCATGTATACACATTGCGATCATAAAACATAATAATAATGATTGGCATAGCTAATCTTTCCAAAAAAACATGTCATCATTTTTTTTGTGAAACTAAACCCCAAATACAACAAAATAAAAGTCATCCAACTATACTTTCATTGTATGTTTTATGATAAACCAATATATCTATGTTGATCAACATAAACAGATATAGTGTTCAGCAAATATAGTTGTAATGACCACTAAAACTGCTTCTCTTGATTACCAAAAGCAATACTAGTGATCACTGAAACAACACCTATTGATCACTAACTAAGAGACTTATATCGTTAAACGTCATTGAGAATATGTTGATCGCCATAAATAGAATTAGTGATCACCAAACATACTTCTAATGATCACCAAAACTACAACTGTTGATCACCAATCAATATAGTTCATAAAAATATAGATTATGATTTTTTTTTTTCCATGAGAGTAAACCCCGAATACAACAAAATAAAAGCTCATGCAACTATACTTTAGGATATGTTTCATTAAAAACGAACATATTTATTTGGATGACAGAAAACAAAAGTAGTGATCACTAAACACAGTTCTAATGATCACCAAACTGATACTATTGATCACTAACTCAGTTGATAAGTTAGAGCATATTATGATCATCAAATATGTTTTCATGGGTCAACATAACTTTTATCAATTGATCCCAAAAGGCGATACCAATGATCACTAAAACAACAACTGTTGATCACCAAACGTAATTGAGGATATGTTGATCACCATGAGCAAATATAGTGATCACTAAACATAATTGTAATGATCACCATAATTGCACCTGTTAATCACCTAGTGATATTGTTTAATGAAAACATATATTATCTTTGTTTTTTGTCTACTCGAATTATTCTTTTGATTTATTGATCACTAACAATAATTGAGAGTCTGTTGATCACCATAAACAAATCTAATAATCCCTAAACATAGTTCTAATGATCATCATAACTGCACTTATTGATCACCAAATGATATCATTTAATGAAAATTTATAATATCATTTTTTGGGTACTCAAATTATTCTTTTCATTTATTTTCTTAAGTTTTAATAAACCTTAATTTAAATAAAAACTGATACGTTTATTGTCCACATTTTTAAATGTTTATTTTTGAAAAAGATTGAGTAAATGTTCTTTACTTAAAATTTCAAACTTCATTATGTTGTTAAAATTCAAACTTGCATTTTCTTTATTTCAAATATTTTATCTTTTAATTCTAACTGAAAAAACATAAACTGCAATTCAACTTTTGAAAACCACATTTCCTAATTTATATCCTTATCCTAAGGTGAGATGACGTTTAGTTATGATAGCCAACCAACTCTGCTGACGTAAGTGCTCAAACAGACAAAAAAGAAAGAAAACACGAAAAACTAGAAAAAAGGCCTCATAATAATTGTTGAAGTTTAAGAGCCTGTGAGAGACTCTTCATTTACTCACGTGCCTCTTGCTCTGCCATTCTCAGTGTCTATCTCCCTCTCTCTCTCTCTCTCTCTCTCTCTCTCTCTCTCTCTCTCTCTCTCTCTCTCTCTCTCTCTCTCTCTCTCTCTCTCTCTCTCTCTCACATAGTTCTAATTTGCAAACTGATTAGCATTCATCAAATCATTCAACTTCTGAGGACTATTTCTGCATTTTGAAGGTGAGAATCTGTTTGTTGAGTTATAGTACAATCAATTTGTTTTTTTATCCATTTATCTTCTATTTTTGGGTGATATTTTGTTAATTTGAACCTTTTCGTTTGAAATATGTAAAATCTACTTTTAAAACCTTTGTACTCCGCTTTTGAACTAAACAAATGTCGTTTGGTTCTTGTAACTGTACCATGCGCTGATCTTTCACTCATGAACCGCCTTTTTCGAGTTTAAATTTATTTTTCTCCTAATATTGTACAATTTGATGAAGTTTATTGACATAGTGTGTTTTCATAGGAGTTATTTGCTTAATCTTTCGGTTTGACACACATTTGTTTTTTTGTAGGGTTTGCTACTAAGAAATCATGGCCACAAAGAATGTTCAAGAAACAAGTAACGGAAATGGAGAACAACCACCATCGAAGAGGTAAAGAATGTATTTCAAACCTTAAGTGAATATTTTTATATTAAAGTGTAGTTTGCGATCATTAGTTAGATAATTAGTGATAATTAGGCAAAGTATTCGTGGCCGGTTCGCATATGTGTTTATTTGTTGATGAATTTTTATACATTCTTATAAAAAAATCTAAATTATGACACACTTTAAATATTTCTTACAAATATTGTGTAAAAACCCCCTAGGAACAGTTTTTGATACTGCACATTTAGTTTATGATTGTTAGAAAAGAAATTAGTGGTCGTTAGATATGATCCTTTTGGAACGTGGGGAAGATTATTTTAACCAATCATTTTTTTAAACTGCTCAACTATTTCCTTATAAAATGTATTTCAAGCCTTAAGTGAATATTTTTCATATTATATGTGTAATTTGTGATCATTAGTTAGATAATTAGTGATCATTTGGTATTGTATTAGTGCTGATTTTACGTATGTGTTTGTATGTTGATGAACTACAGTACATTCTTTTTAAAATAATTCAAATTTTGACACACTTTACATATGTAGTTTATGATGCTGCATGTGTATCTTGTGATTGTTATGAAGGTAATTCGTGATCATCAGATATAATATTAGTGATCATTTATGTGTTTATCTGTTTGTGATTGTTAGAAAGGTAATTAGTGATCGTTAGATATAATATTAGTGTTCATTTTGGATATGTATTTATTTGTTGAGCAATTTGGACAAGATTAGTTTAAGCAAAATATTTTCATAAAATATTGTTGATTAGTGCTTAATTGTTATGTGTTTAGTGATCAACAGATATGTAATCTTGGTTTCAATTATTCATGATCCTTTTAATAACTTTTTTTTTGTCAAAAATGATATCGGTATTCATCATTGGTAGCAAATCAGTTGGTTGTGTATTTTGTGATGCATATGAACTTGACTAGTGATCCATTAATATGTTAATAGTGATAATTAGGATTTTCATTATTCATCCACTTGTTTGTAGTTAGTTAATTATGGAGAAATTTCTGACCAACAGTGTATTTCTGAACATTTCATAGAATTACTTTTATTTGATCTCTAATGTCGGCACATTCCAAACATTTTGCCTTTTCTAGTTGCTGATCAATAGAGTTGTGGTTGGTGATCATTTGAAATATGATGAGTGATCACCTATTTGAATTATTATTTTGTGCCCTTCACCCCAAGTTGCTGAAATCTAAATCCCTTGTCTTTTTGGTAATCAATCCTTTCATAGTTGTTGATCAATTTATTTGTGATTGGTGATAATTTTGAATATGATAAGTGATCGGTTATGTAAATGATGTCTTTTTTGCATAATTTCTTACAATTGATTCTTTTTGTGTAACTTGTGACCAATAGAAATTATGGAACACACACACATACTACATATAATAAATAACTCCATCATCCTCGCACTTTGTGTCATATATTGAGTATTTGTGATCAAGATAGTTGTGGTTACTGATCATTTAAATTATGATTAGTGATACATTATATTTTATGAGTTCGTGAAAGTATGCTATTTTTTCTATGCTTTATACATAAATTTGTGCTTCCACTATAGGTGCCAAAATGATCCAACCGAAGAACAAATTTCTCAAACCATCAAAACTGTCATTGAAGACATTAACACTAAGAGTCAATTCACTAAAGAAGTGGAAAGGTACTGCTTATTCCCATATTCTAATTACAGTCCAAATTCAAAATTTCTATACTAACTTGCCTTTTGTATTCTGCAGTTAAAGTACCTTTAGATCCAAAAGCCACGGATCAAAAGGGGATCTGTTGATAAAAGTAGCGACAATTCTAGCCAAGAAAAAAGCATCGACACAAAGTATTTGCCCGCAAGACAGACAATGACGACAACCTTGCAAATGATTCTGATAATGAAGACAAGGCAGACAAAAACAACGGGTCCAAAGATAAATCCCTCACTGAGGAATAGTGATAAAAAAAGGGGGGAATAGTGATATAGATGCCGAGAGCAATGCAGCGTAGGCATTGGTATTTGAAAAATCATCGAAGAAAGCTGCACAAGAAAAGAAGAGTGATGAGGACCAACCCCTTTAAACATATAAACAAAAGAAGGCCGAGAAGAAGGGGGATATTGACAAGAAGGATAAGGGTGACAAGCCATCGCAGAAGGTCACACAAAAAGAATGTGTTTTTGGAAAACCAAGTCAGAAGCCCACAAAGAAAAACACTGAGAATAAGGGGAAGACCGAGAATAAGAGTAGTGAAGAGGTCCTCCCTGAAAAGGACGTAGATGACAAGGGAAAGGGTGATAAGTCACCTGAAAAAGCAAAGGAGGAAAAATGCCCAGCTCCTAAGAAACTAGTAGAGAAGAGGAAGGCTGGAAAAAAAGATGCTGAGAAGCCTTTAAAGAAGAAGGCAAAGAGGGATAAATCTCCTGAGGAAGCAGGAAAGGGTGACGAATCTGTATAGAAAAGTGGAGAGAAAAAGGTATTAAATGAGTGTTTGGCAGGGAAAGGGGAGGAGGAGAAGAAGAGCAGCAAGCAGAAAGCTGCCATGAAAGGGCTGAGAAATCTCCTAAAAGCTCAAAAGGAAGATAAACCTTTTGAAAAATTCCCCACCAAACTCAAGAACAAAGAAAGAGGGGAGAAGGCAGAAGAAAAAAAGAAGAAGTCGAATAAGAAGGCAGTCGTTGTTAGGTGATCGCAAAGGATGCGAGGCTTATCAAGCCTGTAGCACAGAAAGGCCACATATCTAAGGTGGAAATTTCTGATAGTTTGGATAAAGAAGAAAACGATCCGAATTATAAGAGGAAGAGGCCGATCGTAACGACGACCAGAGAGGGCAGGAATAAGAGACCACCATTACTGAAACTGTAAAGGTTGTTTCAGAAAGGAACAAGCATTCGTTAGAATTTAAAGATGATTAACGGATTGAGTAAAAAGATGCTTAATCCAATGTTAGTGCTGCTTTGGTAGTAGCAAAAGCAACCACTCAACACAAGACCTTCCAACGGCCCAGCTTAGCACAGGAGGAGGATGGCAATGAAAAGAGAACGTACCTTAAGGTGTTCATTACAAGGATGACTACACACTCATTTCCATCATTAGTGACACAACTCAACAAAGCCTAGATTGAGGTGGTTAGATCAATGGGATTTACTTCCTCCTTGAAGGTTGATCTGATGAAAAATCCCATAGAAGTCTTCTAAATGGATGGTAGAGAGCTTTGATCCCTACTCTATCTGCTTCAGGCTTCTGGATGAGTAGAAGTTTTCGATCATAGCATTTGATGTGTACGTGACCCTGGGTGTGCCTATTGAGGGACGACAAATCATTAAAATCACCAAGTCTTCCGTGAATGAAGAATATGATGAGGTGCATGCTGTATGGCTAAAGGAATGAAAACTTTATCAGAATACCCCTGGACTCACTTGTATGCCAGAGTTCATACTGGCTAAAAAAGACAGGGATGAGAGCTTCAAGAGAAATTTCATCATATATTTGGTGAATTGCTTTTTCAGCGGATCGAAGAACCACTGTTGCAGCAAATGTATCCTGAAATACACGAAGGATGTCAACTAGATCGCATTCCTAGACTGGTACCAGTTCATATTGGACAAGCTTAGTAGTAGTTTGAGGCACTATACGAAGAGTACGGCTGCAAAAGTGTGCATTTCGACTGTCCGATCTTCTTCTTGACAATGAGTTCCCCTATTCAACAAGCTAGGCCTTCATAAAATTGGTGATAATATAAGGAAACACAGTGATCATTTAAAAAGGAATGAAGAATGTGTTAGTGATCAACAATTCACCTAATAGTGATCAATAAATTGTTCATTAGTGATCAATTATTCATATGTGTGTAAGTTACCTAAATGCATGTACTAATTAAGTATTTTTTTTTAATTGTCTTATTATTTTTAGATGCTTTACTTCAATAAAGTTGTGTTTGTTTAGCGAATAGTGAAGTGACAATTCCCTACGATATCCATATGGACTAATAAGGAGATCAAGATAAAGACAGAAGATAAAGACTAGAGCAACGATTTTGGGAAAGGTGCAGTTGAACCTCCATTAGATGTTCCACAGCCAACACAGGCTAAGCAGCACCCTGTTGAAGACAATAGGATGCCTAAAATTGAGTTAGTAAACAAAGTATACTCATCTTTGTTATACAAATGTGTAAGACACCCTTGTTGATGATAAACACGAGTTCCATTAGTGATCTATTTATTTAAGTTAGTGATCATTTGGATTAGTATTCAATCATACACCTAACATATAGAACACAGTCGTTCTATGCATGGTGATCAATATACATATTTCTAGTGATCAATAAAAGTAATATTAGTGATCAACAGTTGTGTAATTAGTGATTAGTAGAAATAGGATTAGTAACGAGTTACACTCAATCTCTCATTTTTTTTCCTTCATTGCTTAGAATTCAATTTTTGTGAGGATGGCTGATGCATGGAGGTCTCATTGGTGATCAATTGCAACAATATTAGTACACCATGTGACCTGTGTGATTAGCAGCGTATGATTGGTGATCATTATTAATAACATTAGTGGTCAAAAGTGATGCTATTGCTGATCAAAATGTATAAGTTAAAAATGAGCAATTAAGTTATGGTTTAGCATCCAAATGTCACAATTTAGAGTTTGTCTATTAAGTGGACAATAATGATGTGATTAGTGATCAAAAGGCATAATATTACTGATAAAGTAGATAAATGTTTTCTTTTTTCCCTACATTGCCTAAAGTCTAATATGGTAACATATTTATTTTTTAAAAAATATAGAAAGGCTTTGTGGAGATGACCATTGGTATAGGGACGACCACACCAGCATTGGATTTCCCATAATCACTAATGGCTCAAATTGAAGCTCCTGAAGACACAAACAAGATGGAAATTGAGGTATTATGTCCACCCTTTAGGAATTCAATTTTTTATTGATGATCAATAGATATATTATTGGTGATCAATACTTATGTGATGAGTGACCAATAGAGATGCAGATTAATGATCATCTAGCATAACTATGAATTTTTGTCTTTGTGTGGATTATCTAACAAGTGATCAGGAGTCATGTTTTAGGTGATCATTATAAATAATATTAGTGATCACTTAAATTAATGTTTACTTATTTTAGCTTTTGGTTCACATTCATTGCTTTTGTGTATGGTGATCATTAGACATGTTATTTGTGATCAGTTGGCATAAGATTGGAGATTAGTTTACTTAATGTCTGATTTTTTGTTAACATTGCTTCTAATTCAATCCTTTTATGGGTGGTGATCAATGCTAATGTTATTAGTGATCAGTCTTCTCTTCATTAGTTTATAATTCGGTGATTGTTTAGTAATTGATCAATAGCCATGCTATGATTGATCAGCTGACATATTTATTAATTTTTTTAGAAAAATTTAGAAAGGTGTTGACAAGACAGTTTACGCTACAAAGTAATTGGTGCTTGCTTACAAAAATTTTATCACTGTCATGGATTCTATATGCGACAAGTATGTGGAGAATGAAGATCTTCGCAAGATACGAGATGAAGCAAGGGAAATGTTTGCCTCATTCTGTGATCCTACTGCAAATAACGAATCCCAAAAAGAGGGCAGTGGGGATGTAGTGCCTAAAATCAGCGAAGGTTAGGATTTCAACACTGCTGTTATGAAAGAGGCTATTGTAGAGGCTTATACTGATTATATGGAGTTCGTAAAGCTTTAACCGAAGTAGCAATCAAACAAGGATGATGGTGGGGCTTTATTTAGCCTTTCACTTGCAGTTGGCCAACCAGATAGTGAGGCTCGAATCCGTACAGTCATGTCCTTGGCGGATGCAAGTGTCTGTGTTGACAGGGAAGAGTATCTTAAGGATGTGCTGGTAGATAAGGCGAAGCAGGAACTGAAGAAGGATGACAACATTCCTCATTCAGTCTAAGGTTAGGACTCAGTCAATTGAACAGTCAAAGTCCAGTACCTGCAAGCACATTTGTGCCTGATCCAAACATTGTTGGTAAAAAGGATATTGATAGTGATGATGATAATAATGATGGTGGTGCTCCATTGAGATCTCCCTTAAGGAACACTTCTCAGGCAAGCCATGACTTGAGCATTAACAAATCACCTCAGAACAAGTTTGATGTAGGGGAGAAGCCTGCCCCAAAAAGGGTGATGTGAGGATGACCACCTTTAAGATTAAAAAATCTACTGTGCAACAAAGCAGTGGCTTAAAAGCATGATGTTCTCCTCCTGCCAAACAGCTACCACAACAGAGCAAGCAAGTAACGTTATTGAAGACCCAGGGTAAGCAACCCTAAGGCCAAAAAACAACGAGTGCCCCACTACCAAATAGACAGTTGAGTAGAAGAAAGAAAGTACAAAGGCTCAGGGTGAGTAGAAACTAACTAATGGTGGCAAGTCTAAAGTGCTGGCAAAGATAAAGCCTGAACCTAGAGCAAAGAAAGAGGCTCAGACTGAAAAAGATTATGGAAGGTTATGGTTGCTATGATAATGCCTGCAATGGTGGAGAAAGTATGGATATCAGCTGGGATAAGGAAGCGACAGCCCGAAAAGCTCCTGCGAGCTTACTACTCACTGTCTGTCATCCGACTCGCAAAGTTAGATGACAAATTGTCTGCAGATGGGGTGCACATCTCTGAGTATGTCTTTAGCAATGTTGAAGATGTGGATGAGAGGTAATATCTCTAACAAATCCCTGTATGATAAATGTATTGAGTGATTAAGGATTAAAAGGCATATGCTTGGGGAACAATAGTTATGTGATTGGTGATCAGTATGTCATTATTTGTTTAAACGTCTACTTTTTCCCTCATGTCTTATAATTTAGCGTTTAGATTATGAGTGATCAATAGGTATGTGATTGGTGATCAAATGTTATGTGGTTGGTGATCAATATATGGTTACTTTGTGTAAATGTGTACTTATTCTCTCATGGCTTATAATTTAATACTTGGTTGAATGTATTGGCAAATTAGTGTATTATCAGGTTGGTGATCAATAAGTATGTGGTTAGTGATCAATACATATGTGTTTAGTGATCTATTGTTATGTTGTGTGTAATCAATGTGTGATTACTTTGTGTAAATGTTTACTTCTTCTCTTGTGGATTATTATTCAGTGGTTGGATGATCAGTGATGCATTGGCAAGCCAGTGTATTGTCTAGTTAGTGGTCAATAGGTCTATGATTGGTGATTGATGGTTATGTTGTTGGTGACTAATAGGTTTATGAATGGTGGTCAATGATTATGTGATTAGTGATCAATAGTATTCTAATTAGTGATAAGTGATTATGTGTTAGGTGATCAATAGTTTATGATTGGTTATCAATTAGTGATCAGTTGTGTAAGTGTTTACTTGTTCCCTCATATATTATAATTCAGTGCTTCGATAATAAGTAATGCATTTGTACGTGAGTGTATTGTCTGCTAGTAATCGATAGGTATGTGGTTTGTGATCCATAGGTTTATGAATAGTGATCAATGGTTATGTGGTTCATGAACAACAGTTTTGCGATTAGTGATTAGTGGTTATGTTTGTTGATCAAAAGCTACGTGATTTGTGATCAATAGGTGATGACTTGCATAAATGTTTACTTCTTCTCTGATGGATTATAATTCAGTACTTCGATGATAAGTGATGCATTAGCAAGTCCGTGTATTGTCTACTTAGCGATCAATAGGTTTGTGATTGGTGATCAATAGTTTTGTGATTTGTAATCAGTGGTTACGTGATTGGTGATCAACATTTACGTGATTGGTGATTAGTGGTTATACGGTTGGTAATCAATGCTTATGTGATTGGTGATAAATATGTGATAAGTTGCGTAAATGTTATGTTTTTATATTCCTAAAAAATGTGGAACGATTTTTTCATTTTTTGGTGAATCTTTGTTCGACGATTGCGATAAGGAGCCACC
>NCQS01104212.1:13554-26017 GCA_002740445.1 Pachycereus pringlei
AGTAGTGAAAGGTCAAAACAGGGCCTCCCTGTTCTCACTCAGCCCATATTCTTTCTACACAAAGTGTGTCACTCTCAACAACTCAGATTGAATAACCCAAAATGGAGCAAATAGAATAGGGGGGAAAGAAATGAGGACGGATAGGGACTACGGGTGTCGTGGCTCATAAAGCTCAACCCAGCTTGGAATCGATATTAATGGCCAAAATAACCATAGCCCTGAAGCTCAAAATACAACAACTCAATATAGACCAATATTACCCATATTCAAATCAATCATAAAATCAGAACAACAGCAGAGAAAAGCAAGAACAAGGCCTCTCAACCCATGCCACAACCTACAGAAATCACTGACACGACTTCCAGAAACAGATAAATTCGATCCTTAAATGAAATTGCACCCGAGAAACAGATCTAATGATTCAAAATCAGATGATAGTCCAACGAAATACAACCCTCAATTTGCTAATACTCGAATTAAACTACCAAAACTAAAATTAGAACATGAATAACTAAAACTAATACCTAAATAAAACCTAGATTAATACCTAGCTTCGCCATTGCCTCTATGTATACTCGAACCTTCAATCTCGGCCCTTGATTCACGCCTGATATGGATCGTAGATGGGCATGCTGTGCTGGCGATTATGGAGTGGGCTTCAGTGTTAGATGAGGACGAAGATGGTGGACGATGATGGAGATGTTGTGTGGTTGAGAGCGAGATCGAGAGAGAGAGAGAGAGAGAGAGATGAATTCGAGAGAGAGAAAGTGAGATGGAGGGGTGATGTATCGGGTTCTGGCCTGGTGAATAGCCGNNNGAGGAGAGAGAGAATGGATTAAGGGGGGTGGTAACGTCATGTGAGAGGCGCATGAGGAAGGGGCTGGGTAGATTTCGGGATTTTATTTGATTTTTTTATTTTTACCTGCTTTTTTTTCCCATTTTATTCAACACCTACAAAATAAATAAAATCAAATCTAAATATAAAAAAGACAATTATTTTGACATAAATTAAACATAAGAGTATTGTATAAATAGCATATTTTTGGTGCAAACAACAAGTCCTTGGTAAAGTTAACTCATCAACTCTATATCCCCACCAAATTATAACTAGAGCAATACAACTCAGTAAATTAAGTGAACAAGAGAATGATATTTGCAAGTATGACTCTTAGCTTGTTCTTTGCTAGTGATTTCTCTTGTATCATCTTCAGCTCCAAATGACTCCCTATTTATAGGAAATAATGCGGGAGACGTTGGGAGGTCACTAATGAAAGCGACCGTCGCATCAAAAGAGGAAGGATGATCTTCAGCATCAGCTCAAGGCATTGAAGTGCAGTAATCAAGCCCTTGATTTTCTGTAGTTTGCTTCAGCAGATATAAGATTGATTTCCAACGGCCACTTGCTTAATATAAGGTTGAAGATCTTTGCTGATTAGTAGCTAATTTAGAGTAAGCAACATGATTTCAAAAGATATTAACCCATTTAGGCTCATCTTGCTTATTTCAAATATATTGTCATATAGAGAATTATAATCTCATAATGAAATTTAAATCACAAAATATAATATCATAAAGAACACATATTTAAATATGAATTCTAAACTATCTCAAAGATATTATGACGCTACATATAAAATCAATTAAGCAATACTAACATGCCAACATCCACTTAAAAAATATAGCACATTTAAACAATAGTAATTCTAAGGTAGATCCAATTGTAATATAATAAACATACCAATTGACCAACTTCTTTCTATCTTTCATCAAAAGATATTCATAAAATACATTGTAAGCTTATGGAAACTAATGTAGGTGACCTCCTGGGATGTTTTCCCGTGCAACATATGAGCCAGGACAAAAGCAAGCTTGAAGGACGTACGGTGATTTGCGGGGCTAGTCATCAATCCTTGGAATCATTCCTGGTAACTATTTAGGGTTCTCAGCATAAACTCCTGCCAATTTTTACAAATGTGGCTTTACTAGTGAATTTTTGTGTCCAAGATACCATTAGTTTATGTCCATGAGTGAATTAATGCCAGTACCATAACATCTTTGGCATTGCAATTACACATTTTGCCTCTTTAAATGCACCCATGGTAGCATTTTTAAAGTCATAACATAATTTTAATGGCACATTTGGATTAAACAAAAGTGTTTTATGGAAAAACCAAATTTTGGTAACGTTAAGGGTTTGTTTATATTGAGAGCTCTAACTATCTGCGGTCCCGGGGCGGGATATTACACGAACTCACTACAAAACTACAAGAATATATGCATATTTGTTATGTGGTTTATATCACATTAGAGATCTCTTAGAATGTGTAAATTATAGAAATTTTGAACATCTTATATGGGCCTAAATGGTTTGCATGTTCAAAACTAGGCCAAAATTTTGAAATAGCTTCCATATATGAGGTCTGGTGGGGACCATGAGTTACATGTCATTTAAAATGAGCTACATGTCGGATATAATGAGTAACTATTGAATTTAAATTTCCCTTAAAGAATAGTTTTAAGTTTCCCATCATTTGATAAATCAAATGGCAATATTTTCAAGTAAAATCATTTTCACCTCTATGAAAAATACAATTTTCAAATTCGAATACATGAAAGTTCATTTTTCTTCTATCACTTAAAATCAATTCATTATTTCCTTTCTTTTTAAACTCCTACATTGGCCTAGTTAGTTACTTTCTCTTTAATTTTCAAGTCTTAATTAGCTATTCTTTTTGCTCTTCCTAAATGGCTTAGTCAACTATTTTCTCTCTTTCTTATTTGATGCTCAGTTAAATACTTTCTTCCTTGTGTGACGCCTTAATCCGTTTTTCTCCCCCTCCCTTTTTCTCCCCTCTACTTGATCTCTCGCCCTTTGTCATCCACTAATATTAGTCTATCTCTCTTATCTCTCTACTAGACTCTTATTCTCTTTTCCATTTGTTTTTACACATCTACATGCTCCTTTCACCGCCTTATACTTGTCTTTAAGTAGAAGAGTTTTATAAAAGAAAACATCCAAAAAAACTTGTCATATTATTTAAGAACTACTTTATTTTGCAATAAACGTGAAGAAATTAGATATCAAAATTTATTTTTCTCAGAAAAACATTTTCGCCCTAGTAAATGTTCCCTAAAGTCTAAATGATTTTGTCAATGGAGAAAATTTGTTTAATTTTATGCTTGCTAGCTGAAGTGGTTCTGTGAGTAAATATGACACGTTAAGTTCTTCAAAAAGAAACGAGTGAATGATCTTAGGTTATATGTTTGATATTATGATGTTTTGTGTGCGCTAATATGTGAAAGTGCCAAGTTTGATGTACTTATCAAAATCATTTTGAAATATACGAATGTAATTTACATTATAAAGTTACCATTCATATTTCCGTTTACCAAAATATGAGTAATGACATATCGATACTTCTTCTGCTTAAAAAGTAATTCACTTTTTCATAAAATAATTACTAGCCAGAAATTTAGCCTTTTCTACCTAAAAAATATGTATGTCCTTCTTATTAATGCAAGTGTGTGACTACGCCTTTTGATGGCATCTAAACAATAACGGAAAGAAAATTTTTATTACTTTGCTCATATATGATCGAGAAAAAGTTAAAACAAGTGATAAGATACTCCATCATGTTATTATGCAACTCATTATAGAATATGAAAATGTGAGAGCTCCATATATGGTAGCTGATGCAAAATTTTATACAATGGTACCGAGTACCCTTACTTTTGATGTAACAATTTCTAGGATTCTTACTTTCCACAAGCAATTCTATGGTATCTTAACTTTTCATAAAACTAATTTATAGGACACTATTTCATATTAAAGGCACATTTGTCCTCTAACAAGAAATGACTTGCAAAGTGCCAAAAAAAAATTATACAAATTTATATAAAACATTAGAAATATAGTGTAAACTACTTCAGAAAAATTTGAAAAGCAAATTTAGAACATGAAGAATTACATAAAATACTTTAGAGAAGTGTATAAAAAACATGAAACATCATATAATAATGTTAAAAAATCCCATTAAAACATTTACAAAATAATATTCAATGAGTTTCCACTGCCTAACCTCATCTAGACCACCACCAAGACCCCTCATGTATCAACAGGGCAACACACACCCAGCGTCGTCCACTACACACACCCCCTCATCCACCACCATAGTATCTCCTTCCACAAAACCTTATTGCCAGGATCCTTCTCCCCTTAAATCCATCACCCTTTCTCATTGCGAGCTCAACTATAACAAGTGGATCCAATTATATCCGGTGCAATTGTAAATGAGATAGAGAAGCTAAAAAGAAAATGAGGAAAGAGTACTTAACAAGATCGAGAGGCATAAGCCCTGATCCACAAGTATGGCACTTATAATTTGACTCATGAGTAATATAATTATAATTGACTTAGAAGAGAATACATTGGCGATGAAAGGAGAGAAGGACAGTGAAATTTGAATGGAAAGAGAAAAAGATATACAATTGGAGGTACTATTGATGGCGACATAGGCACAAGAGAGAGAAAAAGGGAGAGGAGAATGTTAGTGTTAAGGAAAGAAAGCGCGGTGTGGAAGAGACTTTACTGATTGATTTGGCTCAAGCAATTTAGGAGGCCGGGTCTAGTATTTATATTACACATAGCTAGGATTACAATAGATGTTTACAATATTCTTGCATATTTTACATATATTCTTGCCTACCATAGAACTATTCTATTATACTCCCTCAATCTATATGGGGGGATCCAAAGACATATTGGACTTTTCAAATAGAAAACGAGAGAGAGGGAGAGATTTGGCAAAGACATCTGCAATGTGAAGCTTTGTGGGAACATAGTGGACGAAACGATCACCATGAGAGACCCGTTCTCAAACAAAATGGTAGTCAATGATGATGTGCTTCTAAGATCATGGAGGACAAAATTAGCAATAATGTAGGTAGTAGAGATGTTATCACAAAGCACCTGCGCCGATTCTTGGAGCACAACACCCAACTTTGCTAAGACATAATGAATCCAAAGAGTCTCAGTGATTATGTAAGCAATGATATGACACCAAGCTTTAGTGGAGGACTTGAAAATGGTAGGTTGTTTCTTGGATCGCCAACAGACAAGATTTGGACCTAGAAAAATAGCATGGCCCGTGGTAGAGCGAGAACTATCAGGATAGCCTGTGCAATCAGCATCTGAGTAGGTAAACAGCATAGACAATTGATTGGCTTTCTTTACAACAAGACCATGATCAATAATACCCTGTAAATAACAAAAAATGTGTGGCACCACAGACAAGTGAGTAGTTCTAGGGGCATGCATAAATTGAGGAACAAGGCTTATTATATAGGAAATATCTAGTCCAGTCATACTTAAGTATTACAGAACCCCTACCATACTCTGATATTTACAAGGATTAGAAAGTAATACCCCATTAGTAAGTGACAATGTTATCCGGGCAGGAAGTGGTGGGCGAATGGGTTTAGAGTTAGGAATATGAAACTTAGTGAGAACATCTTAAACATGTTTGGAATGAGAAAGAAAGAGCACGTCCAACGTTCGCACAATCTAAACCCCCATAAAATAGTGAAGGTCCCCAAGATTCTTCACAGGAGACTGGGTGGAAAGAAGATGAATGTTTGTGGCGTAGAAAAGAGGGTGAGCTACTAGCAAAAATAATATAATCCGCAGAAAGAAGGAGAACGGATAACATGAGACTTATGTAGAATAAACATGGAAGAGTCAGTACGACTACAGGTGAAGCCCAAGGAGAGAAAATAGTTGCTGAACTTATGAAACCAGGCCTAGGGAGCCTGTTTGAGTCATAAAGAGATTTGTTTAGCTTACACACATAAGTGGGAAAATCCAGATGAACAAACCCCTACGGTTGGGTCATGTACATTTTCGTGAAGATCACTATGGAGGAAGGGATTCTTTACATCAAGTTGATGAATGACCTAGCCATAAGTAACAGTAATGATAAGAACAATAACAATGGTGGTGGGCTTCATGACAAGACTAAAAGTCTTAACATAATCCAATCTAGCAAGCTAACCCAAGTCCTTGACAACTAGACATGCCTCTTGATGCATAATAGTCCCATCATAATCATAGTTTATACAATAAACCACCTACAGCTCAAAAAGTTCATGTCGCCACGAAATGGAACTACACACCATGTGTCAATTTGGATAAGTGCATTAAAATCCTTTACTACAGTCATTTTTTATTAGATATCTTTAAATTACTTAGTATATGAAGTAGGTTCAGACTCATGACAATGAGTATGTAAGGGTAAGTTGGTACCAGGTTTGACAATACTAGAGCGAGATCTAGTCTGCATAGGATAATGAGATGTAAAAGCAGAGGTAGAGATAGAAGGAGATCGAGGATAGGGTCCACGGAAGGGACAGAGTAAGTGGACACATCAAGGGAGGGATGAGGACTAGACCTGGAGAAAGGGGAGGACAATGCCCCTGAGCAAGACTCAACAAAGTGGCATGGGAGATTGAGCTAGAGTACACTAGGGAGGACGCAGATGGGTGTGAACTAGAAGAGACTATGGGGCTAGACGACACAGACCAAGGGGCACCAGAACTTATGGGCCCAGGAGGGGTGGCTGGAGATGACGGAGACTGGACCAAAGCGGGAGGAGGACTGAGAATGACTAATTCTAGGGGAGAAATATTATGGGACCTAGACTCAGGAGGTTAAAGGTTAGGATGTGGGAAGACATCCTCATGAAATAAGACATTATAAATGATATAAACACAGCCTATAGTGGGGTTTAAATACCATTAACCTTTGGACTATGAAGTATAGCTAATGAAAACATAACTTTTTGATCATGGAGCTAGTTTATGTGGCTAAGTAAGGAGAGCGGAAAACATTCACATCCAAATACACGAAGAGAGGAATAATTGGACACCTTATAAAATACTTTTTTAAAAAAGAGAGTGATCATCTGAAAGTGGTGTGGGGAACTAAGTTAATAATATAAATGGATGCCTATGCCACATCTACCCAAAACAGACTTAGAAGATTGACATTAAGAAGAAAAGTCTAAGCCATTTTAATAATGTGACAACATTTACACTCAGCAACCCTATTTTGCTCAAGAGTATATGAATAAGATTTTCAAAAATAAATGCCATGTTGCAGAAAATAGTCTTTTAGTGAGTCATTATCAAATTCTTTACCACCATCACCTTGGAAAATCTTGCTTTTGCAATCAAACGGGTTTTCAACCAGCTTATGAAAAGTAATGAATGCAGTGTATACATCAGATTTGTGCTTGATTGGATAAATCCATGTAAAATGGCAAAGCAAACATAATAGCGATAATGTAAATTCGAGAGCACTGGAGACTGCTAAACATCTGAGTGTATGAGATAAAGAGGAGTACTATGACCATGTTCTGCTTCACCAAAAGGTAACTGGTGGGCTTTGCCCATTTTACATGACACACACCTATTACGTAATGTAGAATCAGGACAGACGAGTTGCTACTAGCTAAGAGACCCTAAAAATCTAGAAAACAGTGACCCAGATGCTGCTGGCAAATGGCACTTGAAACCTGAAGAGTAACAAAGCCAGGGACACGATAAAGTATAAATGCCACCAGCACTGGAGCCCTGAAGGAGAGTTGTTCTCATTTGTTTATCCTTAATAAAGACAGAAGATGAGTTAAAACCAACTTCACAAGGGGCATAATATTTGTATGGATAGCAAATTATACTTTAAATCAAGAACATGCAAAACATTGTATAAGTGTAAAGGCTTGGCAGAGGTTGATAAGGACACATGACCTATATGACGAATGGGTAGTAGAGTGTCATTACCAAGAATGGCATCACTAGTACCACTATAAGGGAGTTTACAGGACAAAATACCTTATGATAGAATCACAAAAGAGGCATCGGCAGAATCAGGATACCGGAGAACATTGTTCACTTCATCAGACAGAATTATAAGAAGAGCGGTCCTAGGAGGAGGTAGAAGATGCCAGAGTAAGGAAATATCGAGGACAGTATGGAGTAGTGTGACCCAGACTAAAGAACAATTGGTAAACGACTTGGGAGTGGGAACGCGTCAGCATAAATAGTGGGGATTCTATAATTGGGAGAACCCGAAGTAGATAATGAAGCTAAGGCAACATAAGAACTATGAGTACAGGATATACTTGACGTAGATAAACTCTATTCCCCTATAGAATGATGATGATGTCCTTGGTAGTTGTTACCTCAACCACCATGCTGTCCACAGCCTCGATTATTGTATCCACCTTTCCAATTATTAGAACGATCGTGCCAATTAGTAGTTTGGTTGTTGCCAGAGGATGGATTATAATGAGATGAACTAGTAGAGTGAGAAGAGCATGAGGTTATATTAACTGTGGCAAATGCCTGATGAGTAGTAATGGAGGAAGTGACCTTATGAAGACGTAACACTCGTGGTTCGTACAAGATTAACTTTGTACAAAGGTTGTCAGAGGTAAAATTACCCCCAAAGTAGGTAGCTGTAATAATGAAAGCTTCATAATCATCATCCAAACCATCCACCATGTACTAAATCAATTATTGGTTTGTCAATAGTGAATTAATACCGGCTAAAAAATCAGCAACATCCTTGATGTTAAGAAGGTATGATTTCATATACTATGTTCTTTGTTTCTTAAGACTAGTAAGTTTTCATCGCAATCCTATTTTTGTGGCCAAACTAACAGTAAGAAAATGCTTATGAAGTCGATCCCAAATTCGATGACAATGATTGAAATCACGCACTTCAATGAAGAGATCACCAGAAATAGTTGCAAACAAACAAGATTAAAGAATTTGATCCATATGCAACCATTAAGAGAAAAGAGGATTAACTACCTAGCATCTAATAGAGTCCAAAATAGTATATGAAGGTGGCGAGAGAAAGCCATCAATGAGTCCAATAAGATTATGACAGATAAGAAAAGCCATGAGGTGCTTGCACTAATTTAGATAATCGTCAATCTTATCAGAGGGACTAGAACAATATTGGCTATTGACATAACCCATAGGCGCATAGGTGTTGTAGTCTAAATTAAACATCATCCTCAGGGACCAAAGCAATCTATTGAGTTTTCTCATATTAAAAATGCTAAGCAAAAAAATTTCCAATGGGTTGTTTTAACTACATTAATTGACTTAAAAGCAACATATTCGGGAAATCAATCAAAAGAAAAGTATCTAGGGATTTGTTTGGCCTTGCATTAAGTTGGATCCTTGGATTTAGCATGCGCTCTTTTCTACTTTAGTTAATTCAAAGGAATGCAATCTAATTTAATTCAGTCTTTTCTTTCAAAATAAACCGAATTGCCTATACTAATACAATTACCATTCTTTTAAATGTCTTTGTTTTGGTCTAGGTTATGGGTTTGGACTCCTAATGTCTCCTCTTAACTTGCAACTCTTTTTCATGAATCACAAAGCTAAGTTCACTCTTGTAAGTCCAATAGTGAGTTCCTTCTTTCAGTACTTTACTCAACTATCTAGCATATACAGGCCAATATGGCTAAGCTCACTCATAACAATTCAATCACAAGATAAAATAAAATCATTCCAAGATAGATTGAACACAAGTAATATAATTAGGGATCCAACATCAATGTTTTTGGCTAGAAAATCCCTAGATTAAAGTAAACAACTCACTTATGTGCAAAGTAAACATCATCTAAATCAAGTTAACAAGAATTCAAGAAGAAATAAAAAAAGAGTATGCTTAGCAATCTATGGAGGTTCTTCAATGATCTCTCAATCTTTAAGTATCTGTTTTCTACTTTCTTCCTCTAAATCCTCTTTGTGCTCGAAATGATTAGAAAATTCCCACACTAATGAGAGAGATGAGTTATAGGATTGGTGAGGATGAATTGCCTTCAGCTGAGGATGCCTTCATATACACGAACTTGAGCATTCTCAGCCACACAATGAGGGAAGGTGAAAGGGCTCATGGTTTTAGCTCACCATGGGCCGTGGCGTCCACCACAGTCCGACTATGGTCAGCGCTGATTCTAAGATCCTCTTTTCTTCTTTCCGCTACACGCATATGGGATGGGGGTCCGTGGTGACTTAAAATGTACCCAAATGAGGGTTACTACTGGGTTAAAAGGTCATAAAACCAGTGAAATGCATCAAAGAAGCATACCCGAGCATAAAATATGAAAAGGGACACAAATCATTCGCTTAAACATGCAATCCCCTCTGAAATGCTATTAGATGACCCTAAAATTATGCACATTCTCGGCACGTGTCAAATTCCCCATACTTGGACCATTGCTTGTCCCCATGCAAGCCTAAGACTAAAAATTTATTAGTATAGGGAAGTCAAAACCTATAACCTATGCCAAAACAAGGACATTTGAAAGAATGGTAATTGGATTAATTTAGGCAATTTGATTTTATTTCAAAACAAGGGATAAAACTAAATTAGATTGCACTCCTTTGAATCACCTAAAATAGAAAAGAGTGCAGGCTAAGTCTAAGGATCCAACTCTTTGCTAAGCAAGACAAATCCATAAATGCTTTTCCTTTGATTGATTTCCCAAATTTGTTGCTATAAAGTCAATTAGCATAGTTAAAATAACCCATTACAAATTTGTTTGTTCAGCATTTTTAATAGGACAAAACTTGATAGATTGGTTTGGCTCCTAAGAATGATATTTAATCTAGACTATAGCACCTATGTGCTTAACGAGTTGTGTCAAGGTTTTGACATCATTGCCGGGGATCAAACCTAGGTCGCCCACATGACAGGCAGGAATACTACCACTATACTACAACAACTTTAGTAGCATCTTCAATGGCAAAATCAATTCAAAAATAGCCTAATAGTGCTAAAAAACATTTAACAAATAGATAATGGAATGAAGTTTTCGAAACTTCCTTAAGGACCACAATGTTAAAGTGGAATAAATCACCTTTAGATGATCGAATACAATCACGTTAGCATATGGAATAGATAGATCTAGAAAAACCTGTAAAACCTTACTTTAGTCATATGACACTCTTTACTCATGTGTTTTAAGATGTAGTAGGGCTCCCCCAATTCCTATTCCAAAGATTCAAATCTACTGTAAGCTTGCTAAAAAATTCTAATTCGCTATCACTAGTATGCAACACACATTAGGCAACCACGAGGAGTTTATACAGGTTATAACGGGGTTATGGATGAAGGAAACAAGGGAATAAGTATTTTTGAGGATGTGGAGCTAAAATCCAAAGAGTAAGGGTTAAGCTCTCCCAATGGTCTCATGAAAAACTCTCCTCAGACTAGTACCACTCAAATGCACAAACACATCCCCTGACGCAAATCAAATGAGGGGAATAGAGTTGAAATGCAAAAACAATTATACACAATCTAACAAGGCAAAACTACTTTATTCACTTTTCACCCTGTTGTTTTCATTTTCTTAGTTTTGTCCAGTTTTTTTGCATTTTTTAATTATTTTTATTTTTTTTAAACAAAGGGATTGACAAAAGGAATAAACATTAAAACTCTTTTTTTCTTTTAACTCTTCTCCCATCATCTTACAAACACCCACTCATTATCAAAATAAGGGATTCTCCATATGAGCAAAAGTGCACAAATTCCATCACCATGACTAAACCAAACCCCAAAAGATGATGATACTCCCAGCTAACTCCCAATCAAAATATTAAGAAGTGAAATGCTCTTTCATCTTTGCTAAAGGGTAAGATATGTGTTTTGCCAAAGGCTATGTATGGAGGTTCACATCAACAAACATGGGTTAAGGCTCAAAGGGCTAGCAAGGGGTGATTGTGAACGAGAACAAAGCAAGTTCAAGAGAAATGATATCTAGAAAGAACCACTCAAGAAAAGGCAAAGAGACTAAAATTGATAAATTAGTCTTTTCAAGCTCAAAGCCTTATGAACATTTACCAAGGTGATAACTAACTCATTAAGAATCATATGCCAACGTTCGTGAAAATAGTCATGGGCAATCAATTCGCACTCAACACATGGTCAAAATATGAAGCATATTTTTCAAAAACTCATTTCCTAACACTTTTATCAACAATTGGGCACATCAAAGGAGCACTCCAAACCAGAGAAGACTACCTAGTCTACGAATTTCATCATTGGAGGATGCTTTTGATATGTTTGTTGTGTTTGTTTTTTGGGCAAGCGAACTTCATGAAAATAAACCTAAGATGCAAAATGACTCTAAATCTCACGCTTCTAAAGCATAAGAAATGCAAAACCATGAGAATAAAACTAAATGCAACCACGACATGCTCTAGCTACGTCAGGGTAATCCTAAAATGCAATTCTAAATTCAGTCATGCACACTTTATACACATACTCAAACCAAGAAACCAGGCATCAGATGCTATCACTCAACTCAACTACTGCATGCTTGGACAAAACATTATCTGCAATGCGCACACACACACAGAGACATACATATATATATATATA